>ML779446.1:0-10617 GCA_009831015.1 Picea engelmannii
CGACTTGCAGGTTGTGGAGGGAGTGTGTGTTGATGTCAGATTTGATATCAGAGCACGGAAAGGTTCTTTTCTTTCTATAGCAGAGAAAGAGAATTCACCATGCCACCAAGGAGAAGGGACATGCAAACACCCGATCCACTAGAGGATAGGGAAATACCGAAAAGGAGAGGCAGAAAGATGATAGATCCAGCTATGGAGAGAGAGATGGGTGATCTACGAGCTAGACTCGAAGACATGGAGACAATGCAAAGACGCACAGTCAGTGCGGGGGATCTTAGTGACTCTGAAAGTGAGATTGAGGATGAACATGAAGAAGAAGTTGCAGCCAAAGATGCATTAAACGAACGTTTGATCAGGGATATTGCAAGGATGGGTGCAAGAGAAAGGATGGACATTCCAGTTTATGAGGGAAACTTGGATGTAGAGGAGCTTCTAGACTGGATTAGATCCCTGGACACATACTTTGACTATGAAGATGTTGAAGAGGACAAGAAAGTCAAGCATGTTGTCACTAGATTGAAAGGACATGCAACATTTTGGTGGGATGAACTACAAGTTGATAGATGTTGCAAAGGTAAGCAGAAGATCAAGAGCTGGGATAGAATGATCGCGAAGTTGAAGGCAAAATTAATCCCCAGAGATTATCAAATTACTCTGTTTAGGAGGATGCAGAACCTGAGATAGAAGCTGATGATAGCGAAAGAATACACTGAAGAAATCTACAAGCTGAACACTAGGGCAGGTCATCAGGAGAGAGATGATGAAAAAATTGCTAGATACATGAATGGCCTGAGATATGATATCTAGGATAAGATGAGAATGGTAACCATCCGAACGGTGGAAGATGCTTATCAGATGGCTCTGAAAGATGAAGAGAAGCTGAGACGAAAGAAGAGTCAAAGAGGTCGAGGCAGAAGTCAACCCAGAGGCAAATCGGTTTCCCAGGATAAATATCAGAAGCCCAAGGAAGATTGGAAGAAACCTCAGACTCGAACTGAGAGAGGTGGAACCTCACAGCGAGGGCAGCATACTGAGAAGAGAGGAGATTATGATGACAATAACACTTTTCCTCGTACTAGAGGTAGAGGAAGAGGAAGAGGTGGAGTAATAACATGCTTCACATGTGGAAAGAATGGGCACAAGTCTTATGAGTGTCCAGACAAAAAGAAGGAGGGTGGAGAAGCTCACATCGCTAAGGCACAGAGGCAGGATGTTGAGGCAGAAGATGTTGAAGGCGGAAGATCGTTGATGATGTGAAAAGTGCTTTTGACACCTGAGAAGGAGGTTGAGAGTTCAGTCCAAAGGACCCTACTTTTCAGGACTTCTTGCAAGACCAAGGATAGGGTATGAAAGGTCATTGTAGATAGTGGTAGCACGGATAATATTGTTTCTACGGAGATGGTAGAAAAGTTGGAGCTGGAGACGACTGATCATCCAATCCCATACAGAGTTTCGTGGCTACAGAAAGGACACCAGGTAACTGTCACTAAAAAGTGTTTAGTTTAATTTAAGATAGGAGGATATAATGATAAAATATTATTTGATGTTATCCCTATGGATGTTTTTCATCTATTGTTGGGTAGACCATGGCAATATGATAGTAATGTGATTCATGATGGGAGAATGAACACATACACCCTAGAGAAGAATGGGAGGACTCACATGTTGCTTCCAATTAAGGATAAGGAGGTGAAGCCGGAAGTAAGAAACATTGTACTTCTCATGAGTGGGAAGGAACTTCTTACAAAGGTTAAGAAGAAGGAGGATCCACAGTTCATTGTGGTAAGAAAGCCTAGAATTTTTTTGACCAGCATAAGAATAGATGATTTACCAGACGGAATTCAGGAACTGCTGGAAGAGTTCGCTGATATAATAGTGGACGAATTACCTCATTCGTTGCCACCAATAATAAGTTTGAGTCATCACATTGATCTAATACCAGGAGCCAATTTTCCAAACAAATCCGTGTATAGATTGATTCCGCAAGAAAATGAAGAGGTTAAGAAGCAAGTCCAGGAGTTGTTGGACAAAGGTTTGGTCAGAGAAAGCTTGAGTCCATGTGTTGTTCCAATAGTACTCAGTCCGAAGAAAGATGGAGGCTAGAGGATGTGTACTGACTTGAGGGTGATCAACAAGATAACCATCAGGTACAGATTTCCATTACCAAGGATGGATGATCTGATGGATTGCTTGAGTGGAGCAAAGTATTTTTCAAAGATTGATTTGAAAAGTGGTTATCACCAGATCCACATGCGAGAGGGTGATGAATGGAAGAAAGCATTCAAAACCAATGAAGGTTTGTATGAATGGCTTGTTATGCTGTTTGGCTTAACAAATGCACCGAGTACCTTCATGAGGTTGATGAATGAAGTCCTGAGGGAGTTCATCGGAAAATTTGTTATCATATATTTGGATGACATACTGGTTTACAGTAAAACAGTGGCAGAGAATCTGAAGCATTTGGATACAGTGATGCAGAGGTTATAGTAGGAGAACCTGTTGATAAACATGAATAAATCTTCATTCATGAAGACAGAGCTCATCTACTTGGGATTTGTTATTTCTGCAGATGAGTTGAGGATGGATCCAGATAAGGTGGAGGTAATCAAGAATTGGCCATCACCGAAGAATTTTTTTGAGGTAAGAAGTTTTCACGGATTGGCTAGTTTCTACCGAAAATTCATTAGGAATTTCAGTGGAATTAGTGTAGTGATGATGGACATAGTGAAGAAAAGACACAAGTATTTTCACTGGACTGAAGAGGTTGAAAAGAGTTTTAATCTGTTGAAGAGGAAGATTACGGAACAACTGGTTCTGGTGTTGCCGGATTTCCAGAAGACATTTCAAGTGAAATGCGATGCAAGTGGATTCGCAATCGGGGCAGTCTTGAGTCAGGAAGACAGGCCGATAGCATACTTCAGCAAGAAGCTAAATGAAGCAAAATTCAAGTACTCCACTTATGATAAGGAGTTTTATGCTATCGTTTAGGCATTGAATAAATGGAGACATTACTTGATCCCGAAGGAATTTGTCTTATACAGTGACAATCATGCATTGCAGTTTGTGACTCAACAGGAGAAGTTGAATCAGAAACATGTCAAATGGGTGGAATACATGCAGAATTTCACTTTTGTGATTAAACATATTTCTGGTACTTCTAACAAAGTTGTTGATGCTTTGAGCAGGAGGTGTTTGTTGTTGCAGGAGTTCAGAGTCAAAACGTTGGGTTTTGATGATCTCGGGAACATGTACGCTGATGATCAAGATTTTAAGGAGGTGTATGAAGCAGACGTGAATGAAATTCTCAGGGATAGAAGCCAGTGGATAGAATACATGATCCAAGAAGGATTATTGTTTAGAGGTAATCAGCTGTGTATTCTGAAATTCTCCATGAGGGAGAATTTTTTGAAGGAGAAACACAGTGGAGGATTGGTAGGGCACTTTGGTCACGACAAGACATTCGCAAAGTTGAATGAGTCATATTTTTGGCCGGGAATGTGAGCAGACATCAAGAGATTCATGGACAGATGCAAAATTTTCCAACATTCGAAAGGAAGAAGACATAATGTAGGGTTTTATCAACCATTGCCCATACCGGAAAGGTTGTGGGATGCAATCATCATGGATTTTGTATTGGGGTTGCCAAGAACGCAAAGAGTATTTGACTCAATCTTTGTGGTGGTGGATAGATTTTCCAAGATGGCACACTTCATTCCATGTCAGAATACCAGTGACGCAACTCACATTGCGAATCTATTTTTCAAATAAGTCATTCAACTTCATGGCTTACCAAGAAGCATAGTTTTGGATCAAGATACAAAGTTCATAGGGCACTTTTGGAGGACCTTATGTAAGAAGATGGGAACTAACTTCTCATTTATTTTATCTTATCATCCTCAGATGAATGGACAGACAGAAGTGGTAAACAGAAGTCTGGGAGACTTGCTGAGAAGATTGGTGACAGACCACCAAAGCTAGTGGGACAACATATTACCACAGGTGGAATTTGCAGATAACGACTCAATTAACAGAAGCACAGGAAAAAGTCCATTTCAGATTGTCTATGCCATGCAACCGAGAGGAATTTCTGAATTGAGAGATTCAGAACAGACTACAACTAGGAGTGCTAGTGCAGAAGAATTCGCGGAAGCGATGAAAGAACTTCACCGCTAGGTGAAGGAGAGAATGTTGAATTCGAGCCAAGAATATAAGCGCAGAGAAGACCAGCACAGAAGACAACTTCAGTTTGAGGTTGGTGATTTGGTTCTGGCACATTTGAGGAAGGAAAGGTTCCCGAGAGGAACATATAATAAACTGAAGATGAAGAAAATCGGACCGTGTACGGTCTTGAAGAAATTTGGGGTGAATTCTTAAGAGATTGAATTACCCGATGGGATTGGAATTTCTCCGATATTCAATATCTCGTATTTGTACCCATATAGGGCTGAGGAAATAGGGACATGAAATGAGCAACTAGTGATCTAGTGGACAAAGCATATGCCAATTGCAGATAAGCTGCAGATGGAGGGCATACTGGATAAAAGAATGATCAAGAAGACCAGGTGAAAACAATACTTTAAGTATCTGGACAAGTGGAAAGGCCATCCAGTTGAAGATGCCAGCTGGGAGACCGAAGAGGAGATCCAAAAGCATGGACACACCGTGCATGAGATCATGGACAAGAGCCCATGAAAATTTTCAAGCGAGGGAGTATGATGCAGGAGCATCACCAACATCAAGCGAGCCAGCACAGAGACAACAGACAGTTGGAAAAGCGCCCAACACAAATTTTGAGATCATCTTGAAGTTGTTGCACAATCTTAAATGAAGCCATTAAGAATAAGCACACTTGTATAATGTAAACGGACCTTGAGCGATTTTCTCTCGTCCTTAGTAGGTAGAAGGAATTTATAGTAGTTAATGCAAGTAGGTAGAATTGAATGTGTAGATTAGATAGTTTTAGAGAGCAAGAGGGAAACGGGATATAGACATCATCATTGTGTATTGTAACATTATGAAGTAGCATTGTTGGGAAGAGAAAGAGCATGCAGACAACTGTGTAAGAACACCCATGTACAGATATTTGGATTAATAGAAAGAGTTTGATTCCAATTCATGGTTTCATGTTTGTTCTCTGTGTATTGATGTTGAATGATATGCTCATGAATGTTTGCTTCCTGTTATACATTTGCTTTTATGATATGTATGAATGATTTCTTGTTGAATGCCTGAAATCTGAGAGGAAAGAGTAAGGGAATGAGTTTCAATTGTTTCTCTATCTGAGCAAGAGTTCCTACAAGGAGTGTAGTTGAAGTGTCCGCAAGGAGTGCGTTGACAAAGGACTCAGGTAGTTTAGCTTTGTTCTCATTCACGCAGAACTGCAGTTGGGCACATGAGCCGTGCAAGGAGTGCGCAAGCTGAGTGAAGTTTCAGAGTTACGAATCTGAGGGAAGCATTTTGAGACTGTTGCTGAAGGTGTGCACAGAGTTGAAAATATTCAACCCTTAGGAGTGTTTGAAGGTTGCCGCAAGGAGTGCGCGCAAGATTCTTCTTTAAGACTCGACGCTGAGAGAAAGCTTAGGATGTATAGGACCTTCGAGTAATCACCAAAGAAAAGCAAAGGAAGCTTCTGTTGTGGAGTGTTTAGTAGGAATTGCAAGTTTGTGCCGCAAGTGGATAAGTGTGTGGAGGAATCCTTAGTCATTCACCAAAATCGTCAAGGAAGAACAGACGGTCGGAATTCTCTTAAGAGAAACCACGAAGTCTCATGAGCCATCAGATCTCATAGAGAATAAGAGGTGTTATGTCGAGTATTCCCTAAAGGTTGAAAGGTTAGGAGGGGCAGGACCGTGGATCCTAGCCACAAGGACCGTCGGATTTACACGTGGAATTCCATATCGGGGTTTCGTAGGTTGAAGTCCCGTAAATGTTGCAACGGGAATCGAGAAATCATGAAACATGATATCCCGAAAGCTAAGTGGATTTGTGTGGGCCACGGAGGATTCAGAGAGGTGGACAGGTGGCACGCCATTTCGAAGTTTTGTGGGGTGAAGTCGCGAACTCATTGCATTAGGATTCGCGATATTGCGAACTCCGAAATTCCGATGGAGTGAGGTAGCGTTGAAAATTCAAACTCACACGTGTATCGGAGTTTCGGCAAATCGAGATTCGGGAGTCGGTGAAACGAGTTGTTTGACATCGCGATTGCCGAAATAGTGATAGGGAAAATCCCGAAAAAGAAAAAGGAAAGGGTCAGCGTTGATTGTTTCGGGTTTCGGTGATTCGAGAGCCCAACGCTTGACCACTGGATTCGCAAAGTTGCGAAGTCTGATCTCCCTAGTGTAAAGAGGGGATCCTGTAAGAGTTTGTTGTGGGTGTAGATTTCCCGATAGGGAAATAGAAGAGTCGTTTAGAATTCTTCGGGCCGTGGTAAAGGAAAGATCCTATGTTGACGTGGACCTTCCGACTTGCGGGTTGTGGAGGGAGCGTGCTTTGACGTAAACATGTAACTTAATATCCATTCGATCCGTGGACCCATCATGACGTTCAACTTCACCATAGGTTACATAGGATCACTCGATGAATGATTAACATATGTCCATTCCCTATAAACTTATTAAGATACTTAATTAATACATTCTTCAAATACCGCTCCTTGGTATTTATTTAGTTAATCCTCATTAGGGATAACTAATATTCACTAATTAATTACCCCTGTAAATACATTTTTACTTAGTCTAATGTATTGGTTGGTAGTTAATGAGGATTTACTTTCTCTCCATTTTCCTAGGAATAGTTTAGTGTTAATTTAATTATCCATATTATAAGCACATCATAATCCAGTTAATTGATTATCTCATGATATAATTAATTTCATTGTAAAGTACCAATATCATTTTATGACGTACTTAACTCCATCAGAATGCACTCAGGTTGCATTATAATATATTTTATTAATTTATTAAAATAATGTGTCAGGGTTTGATCAACCCAAAATCCAAAAAGGGATAAATAATTCTATTTTATTTAATGTCATAATACCTTAGGTATTTGAGACCCGAGATTCCGCACGTCAATCACAAGCACTCTTCTCATATCTTTGACAACTAAACTCCAAAAAGGATAAAGTTTTAATATTATGAAATATAAGTGTAGCCTTATATGACTCAAGCCATCACACTCATAATTATTCGCAGTCAAATTGTGCGTGCCCTTCGCATTTGTCCGACATCCAAAATCCAAAAAGGGAAATACTTAATGTTACAAAATATTTGTATAACCTTATCACATTCATTCAATCACACTCCAAGCCTTGGAACTCTTAATGTGTGTTCTCCTCTCGTTTGTCTGATAATCAATAACAAAAGAGTAGTCATTACTATCACTACTACATATTGAAAAATTTGCGACGACCACTTGCGATGCAAGTACTCTTTCATCGCAACATGCAAGAGAAAAAGTTCAATTTTTCTAAATACACTTCGTATTCGTTGTTACCTCGACGCATGCACTTTGAATAAATTAATATGGTCAATGTTCATCGCAAGAGAAATGCATGTAGTTCGTTTGTTGCAATTTCGATGACTTACCTAACATTCAAAATTGACCGTTAAAAATGACCTCAAATAAATAGGTAAGAAAAAATAAATATTTTTAGGTCACGGTCATCACAATTGCGACGATTGTGACCTAAAATTGGACTATAAATATTTGACGATTTAAAGATGTTGCGACAATCTTTCTGTAACATCGATGGTTTCGAAAGGGGATTTTTTTGCGGAAGAATGTCACAGAATGTTGTTAGAGGTGGGGAAAAAATAAAGCGGGTGAAAAGGATGATGTTATATGTTATTTCCCTTGTAAAAAATGTTGCCTCGTACGTCCTGTAAGAATTTTAATAGCAACAACTATAAAACATTGTAGGAAATATGGGCACATTGATGGTGGATCGAATGAATATAGTCCCATGGTAATTAGCTATATATTCATTATATTTTTTTATTTTGTCAATTTTATACAAAATTATATATATTGTTTGAATATTTGTTATAGTATACAGTAATTTTGCATGATTGTTTGTAATTATAAAGTTAGAGTTGCCCTCTAACTTTCTACAGAACATTGCACCAAGTGTTAGTAGAAATGATGTTATACAAGCTGAGGAACATGATCATCATGACCAAGCAAATGAGGATGTCATGGAAGAAGATGATGGGACAAATCAAGTTAATGATCTCATGGAAGAAGATGATGGGACAAATCAAATGATCCAATATTTGTTTTCGCATCCAGATGAGGATGGGGAAAATGATGGTATTTATGATGAACCTCTATTAGAAAAGGAAAATAAACGAATTTATGAAGGATCAAGACAAAATATTCCCTCCGCTACATTGCTTCTAGTGAACTTAAAGGTTATGAATAATTTGTCGAACACTTGTATGACATAGATACTAAGGTATGTAATATGTTTCATCTCATATTATACATAAATGTTGATTTGTTTCTATTTGTTTTTAGTGTTAATTAATGTGGAAAATAAGAATGCAATTTTTACAATTAATATTCTTATATTAACTAGTTATTTGTTATGGTGTAGATTGTTAGGTGAATTGTTGTTACCATCGTCAAATATTTTACCTCGCACATATCGAGGCTTGCATGCCATTATGAAAGACATTGGAATGGATTATCAAAATATAGATGCATGTCCTAATGACCATATTATCTATTATGGACAACATGCTTCAAAAATAGAATGTCCGCAATGTTTTATCAATATATATAGAACCGATCAAGTAACAAAAAGGGTCCCTCGAAAGGTTCTTCGTCATGTTCCCATAATTCCATGTTTGTAGAGATTGTTCAAGTGTGAAAGCATAGCACAATTTATGGATTATCATGCACGTAACAAAAGTGGAGATGGTGTTCTTCGAATCCCTATCGATGGTTCTGCATTTAGGGAAATTGAGGGAAAATGAGAAGATTTCAAAGATGAACCTTGTAATGTTAGGCTTTCATTGGCAGCTGGTGATGTTAATCCATTCAGAGAGCTTAGGTATATTTACTCAGTGTGGCCTATTTTTTTTTATCAACAATAACATTCCTCCTTGGATGTCAATAAAGAGGGAGCACATAATGTTGACAATGATTGTTCCAGGTGTTTGTTTACATTAATTGTTTTGATTTAACATTTTCATTTGTTTCAATTTTTGCATAATATTTTTTGTTTATTTATTTAATTATATATATTACGTGATATCATTCCTATAGTAATTATGTGTAATTTCAAACAATTAGGTAAGCACCAGGTTAAAGATATGAATGTATATATCGAGCCTTTTATTGGCGAGTTACTAAAGTTATGGGTTGGCATCAGAATGTATGACATATATAAACCAATCGGGGAGAAGAAATTTAAAATCCGTGGAATACTTTTATGGACAATTCATGATGCCCCTGGACTAAAACATTTTTGTGGTATGTATAATTATAATATTTTATCATGGTGCATGCTTAATTTTTAAATAATCTCATTGTATAATTGACATTAATCCATTTGTTGTAGGTCTTCAAACAAAGAGTAAATTTGCATGTCCAGTTTGTGGCCCTAAGATGAAGTATCGTCATTCAAAATTTTTAGGAAAGATGGTGTTTGATGAGTATAGGCACCTTCTTCCTAAGAACCATAGGTATTGTACTACTAAAAAACATATTTTCAATTGGAAAGAAGAGACTAGTTTAAAACCACGAAGAATGACACCTCACCTATGGAGGTTGGAATATAATAGAAATCGTCAAGGTACTCAATTTAATAATGTATAATGTATCATGTAATGTTTTGAATGTTTATTTTAATCATTGAATTTATTTTACCATATTTGATAATTATTTTTGTGATTTCTTTTATGCTTCATGAAGTCCGCAATCATCATGAAGGTATTAATAATGGGCTTCCACGAGCAATGAAATCTTATGTCGCTCAATTCATGAGGTTTCCCTACTATGAGGAGATAAAAATAACTCATTTGTTTGATACAATTCATATCGATAAGAATGTGACTAAAACATTATGGTGAATCATAGATGGTAGGAGGGACAAAGAAAAAAATGTCAAAATTTGTACTGACATTCAGGAAGACAATCATGCAATGCAAAGTTGATCCGATATTCAAATATATCATATGGAGTACTAGACCAAAATAACCTTCCATGGTTATTAACAGAGAAACAAAGCAATGATGTAAAATAGGTCATTCAAAGAATAAAATTTCCCACGGGTTTTGCTTCAAACATAAAAAATATCTTAACGAAAAAATGTGAATTTGGTGGGGTAAAAACACATGATTCACATACCTTCATTAAGGTAATAATTTTGGTATACATATTTATATATATTGGCCTTATAGACCTTTTATTTTATTTATTTTTTCTTGTCTACTTTGGTCGAAACAAATAACGATTCATTTTGTTGTTACAGTATGTTCTACCGCTATCTCTCCCAAATGAATTTGACAACAACATCAAAGAAGTTATATATGATCTTGGAAAATACATGAGGTAAGATGTAGTTGTGATTTATATGCAAAATGTTCTTTCAAATTATTGTTGTACTTA
>ML779446.1:51349-69624 GCA_009831015.1 Picea engelmannii
TCTAGTGGATCGGGTGTTTGCATGTCCCTTCTCCTTGGTGGCATGGTGAATTCTCTTTCTCTGCTATAGAAAGAAAAGAACCTTTCCGTGCTCTGATATCAAATCTGACATCAACACACACTCCCTCCACAACCTGCAAGTCGAAAGGTCCACGTCAACACAGGATATTTCCTTTACCATGACTCGAAGAATTCTAAACGGATCTTCTATTTCCCTATTGGGAAATCTGCACCCACAACAAACTCTTACGGGATCCCCTCTTTACACTAGGGAGATCGGACTTCGCAACTTCGCGAATCCAGTGGTCAAGCGTTGGGCTCTCGAATCCCTGAAACCCGAAACAGTCAATGCTGACCCTTTCCTTTTTCTTTTTCAAGATTTTCCCTATCATGATTTCGGCGATCACAATGTCGAACAAATCGTTTCACCAACTCCTGAATCTCGATTTGTCGAAACTCTGATAGACGCGCGAGTTTGACTTTTCAATGCTACCTCACTCCATCGGCATTTTGGAGTTCGCAATATCATGAATCCTAATGCAACGAGTTTGGGACTTCACCCCACGAAACTCTGAAATGGCGTGCCACCTGTCCACCTCTCTGATTCCTCCGTGGCCCACACAAATCCACTTAGCTTTCGGGATATCACATTTCATGATTTCGTGATTCCTGTTGCAACGTTTACGGGACTTCAACCTGCGAAACCCCGATATGGAATTCCACGTGTAAATCCAACGGTCCTTGTGCCTCGGATCTACGGTCCTACCCCTCTTGAGATTTAAACCTTTAGGGAATACTCATTGTAACTCCTCTGCTTCTCTGTGAGAAATGACGACTCATGGGACTTCGTGGTTTCTCCTTAGAGAATTCCGACCGTCCGTTCTTCCTTGACGATTTTGGTGAATGACTAAGGATTCCTCCACAAACTTATCCACCTGCGGCACAAACTTGCAACGCCTTCTAAACACTCCACAGCACAAGCTTCCTGTGCTTTTCTTTGGCGATTACTCGAAGGTCCTATACCTCTTGATCTTTCTCTCAGCGTCGAGTCTTAAAGAAGAATCTTATGCGCACTCCTTGCGGAAACCTTCAAACACTCCTAAGTGTTGAATATTCTCGACTCTGTGCACACCTGCAACAGCAGTCTCAAAATGCTTCACTCAGATTCGAAACTCTAAAACTTCACTCAGCTTGTGCACCCCTTGCACAACTCCTGTGCCCAACTACACTTCTGCGTGAATGAGAACAAAGCTAAACTACCTGTGTCCTTTGTCAACGCACTCCTTGCGTACACTTCAACTGCACTCCTTGCATGAACTCTTGCTCAGATAGAGAAACAATTGAAACTCATTCCCTTACTCTTTCCTCTCAGATTTCAGACATTCAGCAAGAAATCATTCATACATAGCATAAAAGAAAATGTATAACAGGAAGCAAACATTCATGAGCATATCATTAAACATTAATACACAGAGAACAAACACGAAACCATGAATTGGAATCAAACTCTTTCTATTAATCCAAATATCTGTACATGGGTGTTCTTACACAGTTCTCTGTAGGCTCTTGCTCTTTCCAACAATGTTTCTTCATAATGTTACAATACACAATGAGGGTGTCTATATACCGTTTCCCTCTTTCTCTCTAAAACTGTCTAATCTACACATTCAATTCTACCTACTTGCATTAACTACTATAAATGCCTTCTACCTACTACGGATGAGAGAAAATCTGTCAAGGTCTGTTTACATTATACAAGTGCGCTTCTTCTTAATGGCTTCATTTAATATTGCACAACAACTGCAAGGTGATCTCAAAATTTGTGTTGGGCGCTTTTCCAGCTATCCATTGTCTCCACGCTAGCTTGCTTGATGTTGGCGATGCTCCTGCATCACATGTCCTATCAAGAGACAATTACCCAGTGGAAATAATGACCAATATGGAAAATGAGATACAATCTCAATCGTAGTTCTTTGAAGGTCTAGCATAATCTAGGTATAGCTGGAGAAGGAGAAGGGTTATTAACTGTCGTGTGAATTAGAGAATCTAAAGTAATCAAGGCCATTGGATATGTAGGTCATATCCATCAGAGTATGAAAGATTGGAGATATCTTGTCAGAATGGTTCAAGTGCCTGAAATAAAGGAATATCTGATTGGGCGGCTCTGAGAGGTAATTGGAGTCATTGATCTCTTATCTTTGAGGACCGTTGGATCTATCAAAGGTAATCGTTGATTTGGAGGGATTGGTAGGCCAATTTATAGGAACGATGGAAATGTTGCATGGGATGGTTTAAGTGATAGGAAGTGTTTTGGAAGAATGAGGGTCTAAGGAATCTTATGAAGTTGTAACTTTCAATCTAGAGCTCATTTCTAAGCATGGTTACAGTCGTTGGAAATCCCTTAATGAGCAGAAGATGATGGTAGTCTCTAGAGGAGGATTTCAGATGAATGAGGAAAAGAGAAAATTTAATACCACATCTCTTGAAAGGGTACTTATGGGGTTGGGTGTGTTTCATGGGGTTTGATCAATGTTTTTTTTTAAATATGGAAGCCTATAAGTTATTCAAAAGGATGTATTACTATGGGATTGCCTCCAATAATTTATTTACCTAACAACTAAGTTGCACTGTGATTTCATTAAAAAATGCCTCTAATTGGTTTGGTATAGTTTGGATCACCCCTGTCATTGACCCATATATTGCATGACACTATCAGAGTGTTTTCATTAGTTTATATTATGGTCTACAACTCGTCTCTTTGCTTACTCAATTTTTATTAACTAAACCCTTTTTCTTTTCTTCTGGTGATGATATTTGGAATATATAAGTTTTATGAATATTTCACGTCTAAAGTTATAACTACGTTGGATTTCTACATGATGGATGTCTATATTTTTTATTTTTGACTTATAGTTTTATAATTATGTGATTTTAGTTTGTATAGTGTTTTAAACATCATACTATAGTGAATCTCCAAATTAAACCTCCAAACTAAATACTACCTCTTATTTTGACCATCATATTTGAAATATATATTTTTATATTAATTATATGATTTTAGTTTGTATAGTGTTTTAAACTTGATACTCGAGTGAATTTCCAATTTGAAATATATAAGTTTTATGGACGTTCAATGTCTAATATCTATATTTTTTATTTTTTAATTATAATTTTATAAACAGGTGAAATCAATCTGTATAATGTTTTAAACTCCATATCTTAGTGAATACCCAAACTTACTACCTCTATTACATATCCCATTTCATCTCATTTCATTTTTTTTAGATCCATAAAAGATTGATGCACACTAAGTATTTCTAAAAACTATTTTTTTAAATGACTCTGAAATATATTTTCAAACATTTTTATGTGATCAAAATTAATCACTCTCTTTAACTTGGATATATTGTAAAAATGTGTTGACTAGTTATATAAATTGCAAACAAACAATCTAAGTGTTTTCAATCAATTTTAATGGGATCAAAATTAAACACTGTCATAAAATTTGATATATGGTAAACCTTTGTTGTTTAATTATATAAATTGCAAACAAACAATCTAAGAATTTTCAATTAATTTTATGGAAAGGATTTTTCAATTAATTTTATGGAAAGGATTGCATGTTACCCATGTCATGTGGATATCGGTTGTATTTATGGAAAGGATTGCATGTTTTCTATGTCAAGTGGGTGTTTGATGCAGGGAATCGTAGTTTTGACAATAGTCTTTTCATTGTGAACTATGAGACCACGAGAGTACAACTTAAAGTCTATCCTTTCTCCTTTCTCTTCAAAAAAGTAATGTGCAACTCTCCACAAACCCACTATCCAATGTGATTATTGGTCCACATGGTCAAGCTTTTAGAGGTATGGAATCCTACACTTAACTACTATAAAATTCTCACAGTACCATATTTAAACACTATCACTTTCCTAAAATTTTCATTTTTTTCACATATCTATTAGGGTAGAAATGTTGAATTATCTATAAAAATATGAAATATCTCGAAGTGTTGTTTAACAATATGGAAATATGTTTGTTATATCCAAACTCAAAATTGTTTTTCATCCCATATATACATTTTTACCAATTTACCTAAGTTGTGTATACCCACTTCAACTTCAAAGGGCATTATTACAAATCTTGACCCTATTTTTACATCCCATATAAACATGTTTACTAATTTAACCAAGGTGTGTACCCAATTCAAGGGGAATTGACCCGACCTTAACCCTGTAACACCTATGCCAATATTTGGGGTTGGAGACCATCCCTTAATGAAATGAAAATTAAAAGAAAAAGGAAAATAAGGAAATTAAAAGAAAAAAGAAAATAAAGAAAAAGTATTATGAAAAATAGAAGAAAGAGGAAAATAAGGAAATTAAAATAAAGAGAAAATAAAAGATGTAATGTCCCCTCCGTTACAACATTAATTACTGATGTACAGTTGGAAAACAATTTTTTTTTTCATTAGGTAATTAAAACATCACAACATAATTATTAGCAACACCATCGACACATCATCATGATTAATAATAACACATAATCAACGCATCACAATCAACTAAAGAAACTTTGCTCATATTAAATAAACATATCATAACTGATAATATAAGGAAACTACCCACCCAACCTATCATGCACACTTAGGACCTCCAAGACACATAAACAATGTTCAATTCGAGGATTCATCCAATTAATTTTGACCATCTAAGGTCTTAGGACTAGCGACTGTTCTAAGAAACAAGGAAGTATCTGTATCCCACTAATCCAAATAAACCTCAAATCCACTAGATTTATCAACCATACTTAATCATGAACTCTTCATATTGTAATGGGATAATCTACTTTTACTTAAACAATATTCAAACAGTACTCTAATGCAAATGAGTAGAAGGGAAATACATAAAAAATGACAAAACCAACAAGAGAATAGGTACGATTTTAGTATCTGATAGATATATCTAATAACCCTCCTTGGGAACAACAAGCATAAGAAAAAACAACAATTGCAATAAATTGAGGAAAAAAATTCTTTTTAAAAAAATGATCAAGAATGACTAATAAATTCAAGATACAAATTTAGTTAACGAAAATAGGTAACCCATATTTACACTAATCTAAGTTAACATCAAATCTACAATCATTAATTGTTTTCTTTACATTAAGTTGTTCAACTTACTCTTTGATTGGGACTAAAGCCCGGTTCATAAATTTACTCAACCCAAAATAATACTGTTTATTAATTTAATGTGTAATCCGGATCCCTTACACTATATTACCTTCCATTTATTCATTACTAAAATGAGGAATTATATTAATGAGGAACAAAATATAATTCATTAATATGATAACAATATAAAGGTTTAAGGAAGGTCTCCATGTAATACTTGTTTACTATTCTACTTCCATTATCTCGAATTAGAATTATCATCAATAAAATGACCTCGATTTGTAAAGAATTCTATATATCAAAGGTATTTTGGAATCAATGGTTGTAAATGTATTTTTAAATTCCTTATAAATCAACTAACTGTATTATCAGTAGATTCTCAAGAAAGAGGTTATGATATTATTTTAACTTCTGGTAAACCTCAATAAAAATAAAAGATTTTTTTATGAAGATTCCTTAAAGTTAGAAACGCTTTCTTGTCAAGTTGTTAACCTTAATGACTTAGTTAAGATGATTAAATCAATAATTCCAAGGGCCTTTTTCCAAGTGACTACTCAATCAAAAGTTTGGTAGAGGGAGGAATTGTTCTCGATCTACGTTCAACAAAAATAGAATTATGAATTAAGTTCAGTTTAAGTAATTAGATTACTTACATGACTCTTGGAGAGGGAAAAATACATCCCACTACTGAAACATGATCATGATAGTTTAAAAATAAAAACAAGCATGAAAATAAATCTTTACATCAGTTGCAATTCAAATTCTAGGTACACCGAGTCAAGCAACCCTAACCAGAGTCGAGTTTACCTTCATTGATCGGTTTGGAGAATAAAAATGAATATCGTAGATGTTGTAGATATTGAGAAAACACAATATCACAGGCATAAGGAAACAACTGCAAAAACCAATAACCTTCTACACAGAAGAGAATGATCTATTAGATCTGCTTGTTGATTACATTGAAGAGCTCCTCTATTTATAATAGGTTGAGAGGAGACAACATTGATGAAGGTAGATGAAGGTAGATGGATAACTCTCTCATGAAGTAATGAGACAAGTATATGGATGGTATAAGTCAAAGAAGCACATGGTGATTATCCATAAACAACCAAAGAGGATGACATGGCCTACCTATCCTAAGCAAATTTATACATCAACACCTCCCCATAAGTGCAACTTAGGGAAGTAATAAAATATATGAATCATGGATACGAGCTTACTAATGTATCCAATACAAACTCTCATAAGTGGAGAAAAGGAGAAAACCCGTAGGAAAAAACCCCTCCCATAAAGAGAGAAAACAACAGAAAATAGGAGGTCTTAAGGTAACCCCCCAGAGACAACTTCTTTGACCCCAAGCATCAATCGTAGCTGTAGAAAGCGAGGTGATGCCAAAGGTTTAGTGAATATTTCATCAACTTTCGCTTCAGTAGGCAAATACTCCAGGTTTAGAACACCATCCTGGATGAGTTGGCGAATGAAGTGCATGTGGATCTTAATGTGTTTGGTCCATTGATGTTCTACTGGGTTGCGAGAGATGTGTATGGCACTCTGATTATCACACCAAAGAGTGGTGGGACGATCCTGCTGAATGCCAAACTCTGTAAGGAGTTGTCGAAGCCAAAGAACCTCCTGACTTGCAAGAACTGCAACACGATACTCAGCTTCCGCAGAGGATAAAGCAACTGCAGATTGATTTTTACAAGACCATGTAACAGGTGTGGAGCCAAGACAATAGACAAAGCCAGATGTGGACTTTCGATCATCAACCGAACTAGCCCAATCAGAGTCAGTGAATCCCACAAGATGAGAGGCACCAAAAGAGTATTGAATACCAAAATTGGTAGTACCCTGAATGTATCGCAGAATGCGTTTAGTTGCCTTCCAGTGACTCTCATGAGGATCTTGATAGAACCGAGAGACAAGTCCTACTGCAAAAGATATGTCAGGACATGTATGATTCAGATACAACAAACTCCCAATCAATTGTCGATACAATGAAGGATTAATACGTGGTGATGAACAACTAGTAGAAAGTGTGACTCCTGACTGAAATGGAGAAGGAGCAGGTTTACAATCAACCATGCCAAAGAGCTGAAGTAAATCAAGTGCATACTTCTGCTGAAAAATGGAGATTCCTTCAGAAGACTGAAGAACCTGGAGACCAAGAAAATAATGTAGAAGCCCCAAATCTGTCATATCGAATTGTCCCATCAATGCTTGTTGAATACTCTGAATCATAGATGAAGAACTCCCAATGAGAATCAAATCATCCACATACAGAACCAAAATCAAGAGATTAATTCCATGCTTCTGAGTGTAAACTGTAGGATCAGAATGACGACGATCAAACCCGGAAGAAATCAGAAAACTATCCATCTTCTCATACCAAGCTCGAGGAGCTTGTTTGAGACCATAAAGAGAACGTCTGAGCCTACAAACAAGAGAAGAATCCTGCACAAAACCAGGGGGATGCTTCATGTATATTTCCTCATCTAAGTCACCATGTAGAAAAGTTCTCTTTACATCCATCTGGTAGACTGACCATCCTTGCGAAGCAGCCAGAGAAAGAAAAAGGCGTATAGAATTCATCTTGGCAACACGGGCAAAGGTCTCAGAGTAATCAATCCCTTCAACTTGTGAAAATCCCTTGGCCACAAGACGTGCCTTATGCTTGTCAACAGAGCCATCTGTTGCATACTTGGTTTTATAGATCCATTTACAACGAACTAGCTTTTGTCCCTTTGGAAGAGACACGAGATCCCATGTGTGATTCTTCATCAATGAAGAATACTCCTCTGTCATGGAAGCATCCCACTTAGGTATGCCAACAACGTCATAAAATTGTTGTGGATCATTTGAGATAGTATGACTCAAGAAGGAGACACCTATTGTTTGTGATTGAATAGGGGAAGAGGCTGAGGCTGAATAGCTGAAATCAGTTGGCTCATAGCCATACCTGTCAAGTCTCTTTCTCTCACGAAGGGTTCTCCTGAGATGCATCTCTTGATCAGTTTTTTCATGTTCTTGATTAATTTGTTCATGTTCAAGGTCAATTTGTTCATGATGCTCATGCTCCATTGCTGCAGGTGGTAGATTTTCTTTTGGTTGATGTTGAACTTCAAAAGGTTCATCATCATTTTCTAAAGCAAATTCAACACAATTGTCTACATGACAATCTAAAGGATTTGATGTGGGTTTGAATCCTTCATCAAAATGGACAGCTCGTCGAAAAAAGACTTCTTTAGTAATAGGTTCAAATAACCTATATGATTTTATGTCCTCACAATAACCAACGAAAATTAATGGTTGGCTTTTCTTCTCCATAGCTTTGTGTTTTTCAACTGGTATTAAGGCCCATGTTGGACTGCCAAATACTCTAGAAGTAGAGACATCAGGCTTAACATGACTCCAAGCTTCCTCTGGAGTCTTATGCAGTATTGCCTGATGAGGCATCCTATTTTGAATGTAGTTTGCACAGTTTACTGCTTCAGCCCAAAAGGAAGGTGCCATGTTCTTGGACTGAATCATACAATTTTCCATTTCTTTTAGTGTTCTGTTCTTTCTTTCAGCAACACCATTTTGCTGAGGGTTGTAGGGAACAGTGAGATGATGTTGAATGCCATGTTCTCTACAAAAATATGTGAATCCCTGATTTACATACTCCCCCCCATTATCTGTACGTAGTTTCTTGATAGAGAGAGATCACTGCTTCTCAAAAAAATCCTTGAAGTTCTTAAAAGTAGAAAGGACTTCACTCTTGTACTTAAGAAAGTACACCCAAGAGCGACGTGAGAAGTCATCAATGAAGGTGAGTGCATACTTAGCCCCTGAAAATGAGCGAGTTGGAAATGACATGAGATCTCTATGTACCAACTCAAGAGGTGTTGTATCACGCCATGCTTTTCCTTTAGGAAAAGGATCTTGATGTTGTTTTCCAAGGACACAACCTGAACAAACTCCATCAATACAAGAAACTTTAGGAAGACCAAGCACCAATTTTTGGGTACTTAACTGCTGCAGATATCTGTAGTTGAGATGTCCAAATCTTTCATGCCGAAGCTTACTCAAAGCATCAACATGTACAATTAAAGAGGAACCTAAGGAAGACTCAAAAGAAGCAAACTTATACAGACGAGAACTATGATCTACTTTTCCAGATGCAACAACAATGTCTGGATTTTGTAGTTCTCAGATGATTACATCATTAGAAGAAAACTCTATTGGTTTCCCATTACCAAAATGACAAATCTGATATATAGAGAGAAGATTTGCAGAGATGTGAGGAACAAGAAGAACATCATTAATGCACCCTTTATCTAACTGCATTGTGCCAGATCCAAGAACATCCAGTTGTGTAGAGTCTCCAACTGCAATCTGTGAAATTCTACATTCAGATGTAGAAGCCAACAAATCATGAGAATGAGTCATGTGGTGTGAAGCACCATAATCAAGTATCCAGCTATTTGAAGATGCATACAAAGCTTGAGATGATAAAGCATGTCCTTTACTAGTAGAAGAAGGTTTTGGTACTGAAATCTTATGCTGCTTCATGGCTTCATTCAAAGCTTCAAGTTTCAACCAACACTTAGATTCTACATGCCCAATTCCACCACAAAAACTACAGGTGTCAATTGACTTCTTCTTTTTTGTCTTGGAGGAAGACTCGCCAAACTTGGAAGATGGAGGAAATGGTTTTGTTTTATGCTGAGACTTGGAGGTAAACTCACCGGTTGGAGCAAAATTTTTCTTCTTCTTATACTGAGTCTTGTGCTTAGTTTTGGTGTTTTGAGCCATAATAGCCTTGTTGGTAGAGCCAGAAAGGGAATCTAATTGAGTAAGCTTAGATTTTTCTCTGGTAAGACGCTCACAGAAAATCTCAAAGGAAGGCATATTAAAGTCACTTCCTTGTGCATCCATAGTAGAATAAAATGCAGAAGAAAATACTTGATAAGGACCTTTTAGCTTGGATAAAATCAAGAAGATGCACTCTTTATCTGATTTAGTTTTTCCACACCCTTTTAGCTGAGCCACTAGTGCCCTGAATTTGGTGAGATAGTCTTCAATGGATGCATGCTCATCCGGTACCAGTGATGACAACTCCTCTCCCAATTGTAGGGCTCAAAATTCATTGATTTTTCCAAATAAGGAATCCAACTTTTCCCAAATTGCTTTCGGAGTTTTACAATCAACTATGTGGAACAACAAGCTATCGAACACATGTAAACCAATGAGGCCCATGGCTTCATCAAGTTTATTTTGATAGGCGAACCTATTGATTTCCTTAGTGAACACAGGGGTAGCCCCGAACAACATTTGCCAGAGCCCTTTTGATTGCAACAACTGTTGCATCTTAAGTTTCCATGTATGACAATTATGGGGATTTAGGAGCTCAATAATCCTTAATTCCTCCATTTACAATAAAGAGTACAATAGAACACCTGATCTAGGTGTGGTATCTCAAAAGAGAATACAAAAAGAACACAGATTTGTGTCTGTGTAACTTATAAATTATGTTGCAAATATAAAGAATGGAAGCTCGGGCTCAAAACAAAGAGCTCTAAAACAAAATTTACAACAGTTTTTTTTTTTATGGATCACGACCCACAGTCTTTCCAGCTTCTGGATTCAATCTAAGAACAGATCCACTCGATAATATCTCTCTCATCTAAAAGCTACAAACAACTCTAAGGCAGAGCGGTCAGCAGGTTATGTTTACAATTATTTCAATAATATAAATGAAATAATAATTAGTAACCATAACCAACCTGAGAACAGTAACAGGAGGAACAATCGCCACTCTAATCAACCCAGGCGACGCATTTCTTTTATTCATTTCTCTCCAGGATCGATTCCAGGTTTGTATTAGGAATGGCGGTAACTGTTACTCCGAGAAAGAGCCGACGGCGGGGTCTTCGTATCTATTCCGGGTTTGTATTAGGAATGGCGGTAAATGTTACTCTGAGAAAGAGCCGATGGCGGGGCCTTCGTATCTGGGCGCCTATCCTCCACAATTCCAAGTGGCGGAAAGGGTTGTGAGATCTATGAGATCGTCTATCTCGTTTCTCAACATCACAACATTGTCATTGCTAAGGAAGGATGCACACCCTTCAGTATACAACAACAATTTGACAGTCGGGCAACGGAAGAATCCCCAGCGCTACAATTCGAAGAGAAAAACCCCAATAGAAGTCGATCTGATCAGTTTCCACACCTTCTGGACTCAACGGGAACGTTTTTTCTTTCAGCGGGCCAGCACCAGAGACCACGGGCAGAAGAAGAAGGTGAATCGCAGAGTGGCCGAGTAACAGAGCTTTGATTTCGTTGAAAAATACATTGCATAGCATGCCTCTAAGAAGCCTCGACACGGTCTTCTGAAAGATCGTAAGGCTGCTCGGACGCAGCAGAAAATCCTACAGAAAATCTGAGCTCATCCAACTCACTGAAAGGAAAATCAAGCTCGCGTAGCCCATAGAGAGGAAAAAATTGAGCTCGCCTAGCTCAAGAGAGGTAAATCGAGCTCGCCCAACTTACAGTGAAAAAAAAAAGGATAACTTGCATCTCTCAGCAAAGTATGAGAAGGGGTTTGCAATTTTTCTCTGATACCATGTAGATATTGAGAAAACACAATATCACAGGCATAAGGAAACAACTTCAAAAACCAATAACCTTCTACACAAAAGAGAATGATCTATTAGATCTGCTTGCTGATTACATTGAAGAGCTCCTCTATTTATAATAGGCTGAGAGGAGACAACATTGATGAAGGTAGATGGATAAATCTCTCATGAAGTAATGAGACAAGTATATGGATGGTATAAGTCAAAGAAGCACATGGTGATTATCCATAAATAACCAAAGAGGATGACATGGCCTACCTATCCTAAGTAAACTTATACATAAACAGATGTAGTAAGTGAAAATTCTCAACAGCAAGGCAAGTAAGGATCAAATAAATCTAGATGTTCGTCATTGATAACTACAATCTCGACAGGCTAAGATAAAAAGGAATCCTCGAGAATACTCTAAAACGGTCACAGAGAACTAACTCTGAAGATCGTCATTGAAATTTAAAATTTCAATGATATTTAGGATAACTTAGGATATCCAAAATTTCCATAACTTAGGATATTTAAAATTTTACCTTCGTTTTAATTACATCCCAGAGAAGAATATCATTATGCTCATAATGATATTCACATGGTATATTCGATTGTCCAACCTTGAACAAATTTTGTGCCTTGATGAAAATCTAAGCCAACAAAGTGACAGAACATGATCCACCATCTAGGAACTTAAAGAAAGAGATAAGGTTCAACCTACAAAAACTTTTATCATGAAGAGAGAATTAAAATAAGACTCGATAAGGAGTGGGAAATCACCACCCAGAATCTACGGGACCAGGCTCAGATTTCACTGCGATAACTTCAAACAAGGGCGTCCATGGTTAATAACTAAGTCACGATCTCAATCCGCAAATAAATAGTTTAATATTAGGTAACCTGGTGCCAAGAAAAAACAACATGAGTTCAACTTATCACTCAAGTAAGTATCAACATTTGATAGAAGGAACGATATAACAACTATTGGTGTTCAAAAATAAAACAAGTCTTGGAGTTTACAGTGTGGTTACCAACCATCAACGATGTAGATTTCAACCCTCATTTAAGAAAATATGCCAATAGGGGATAGTACAAATTATGATTTAAACTTCTCAACAATTAAATGTTGCAGGGGATTGAAACATTTAATTGTTTGTCTTCAAATTTAAGCTACCTCTACGATTTCCTATGGAACTCCAACATCGAGCTATTACATAACGATTAGATTGAGATAAAACAAAGGACCCTAAATACATCGAGTGAGAGAAAAGCACATTATTCCGTTCAAATCTACTATACAAGCATTAGTTAAAACTATTAATACATTCACGCAATTTGCATGTGAACATAATATATGACATACAATCCAGAATCAACCTATCATACTAGCAAGTATATCATATAAATCTTAAAATCATAACCATAACAGTATGAAATGTGAGAACATCAATGCCTATACATGTTTCAATCATTTCCTCAAGAAATTCATTGAAATGTAAGGAAATACAATGATCGATTACAGTGATTGAGATGGAAGAAAATATGTTCCAAATTAACCTATGATTTACACAAATTCAAATTGCAATACATATTCACCATGATAATCTTATGACGGTTTATGAAACTAATAAAATTACGCCAAGATTCCAACAATCATATGTACGATAAATATACAGAACTAGATTTTATTCTTCATTCAAATTTACATTTCAGATTCTATGAATATTACTGGTACAATAAATACACAAAAATAATGAATCAGAAGAGTTTTTGTTGCTTGACAATGTGCTTCAATCGAAAAAAAGAGACCTGTGCAAGTCCCTTCCTTCGCCTTCTAAAAAAGAGACTTCACTGATACCTCCCAACGAACACTGTGGGTACTCTTCTTCCCTCGTAGCCCCCTGAGCTGCAAAGGGGTCATGCACACAAAACCAAAAATATACTCAAACTCCAAGCTTGCCTCGCAAGGTAGAGCTAGCTCTCTGTCAAGTTGGGTATCCCATCTCTCACAAGTAAAACCAGTCAAAATAATTCAACATCATAACTTTCTCGATAACCAATGTCATCCCTTTTCCCTATAGACCATTTGATTTATAGGATTTTCCTTAATGACACATCCCCACTTGCACAATTAATTCACTTTTTAATTAAATAAATTAGAATTATTTCCCCTTAAACTTGTCACCCTCTCCCCAAGTTGCACAAGTAATTCCACATTTTATTTTAATTAAAGTCAATTTACCTCACATTTCCTAAAAGTGTTTCTTAAATCACTCCTAGTTGTCTCTTTATCCCCCTATATTCTGATTTAATAACTGACGCCTTACTAAATCTGAGTTGAGTTAAAATAAGAGTCTTCTTCTAGTTAGACTAGTATTAACTAGACTCTAGATACCTTTCTATGCATACACATTCTTTCATGTTTATTTATTTCTTATTTAAAAAAACCCCTTTTTATGTTTTCTTACACACATGTTCCTTGTATCAAATATTTAAATATATTTCAACCTTTCTTAATTATTAACTTGATTTACTTCGTTCCCTTTTTTAATTAATTTAGTTTTAGTTTTAGTCTTCTCACCAAACTTAGACTTGGGATTAATTTTTGAATAGGATTAGACTTTCATTTGGAGATTTATAAGTAATAAATTTCTCATTAATTATTCATATCTGAAAAAGTTCTAAATATTTTCAAGGTTTAGAATTATTCTTTCAACGTTTGCTAGACCACCTACATTCATTGGCTCAAGTTTTATTTATGCGATGTTTCCTTCAAGATGCACTATGTGTTCCAAGGGTGCCACTCGCCTTTGACTGGTTTTGGTAGTTGTTCAACCCTTGGAGTCAAAACTCCATTTGAGCGACCTTGTGAGAGACTAAGGGTTTCTAAGGAATAAGGATCTCGCCTTATTGCATGCCCCTTAGAATCTTCATGAGAGATCGTCTAAGTCTTCTCTCACGACATTGTGAACCTCTCGAACTAGATAATCATTAACCTACAATTTGAGTCACAATGTGAGTGCTAGTAGGTTGTGACAGGGAAAATGCCACATCTCTCTCTCAATATCCGTTCTATGTGCATGGCCCATTTACCCCTTATGTGAGTCATATTAATAAGCATTCATCAAATTGCATCCATCAACAAAACACTGACAATGATCCATATATAAAATCATACTATAATATATCATATGTCACATATGTATAAATGAAATACTCAAACCAATACAATCCATTCCCTGACTCAATCCGAAGTCCAAAGAGGTCCATTGATACTATCGACATCCACAATCTTTCAAGTGTCCTTCACACTCAAGGAAAAATCGTTAATAACATCTGTCAATACATATATATCAAATAACATTAAATCACAACCATCAACATCATCATAAAAATCCGTAAGCAAAAAAATAACCATGTACTATAACTTAATCACTTACATGCAAATGTCTTGAAAGAATAAGTCGATAACAGGTGCTCGCAAGAGCGAGATGTTACACACACCCCCTCTTGTTTAAAACATCATCCTAAAGTTGTACAGTATATAAAATGCAGTGATAAAAGTATCTGACAAGATCTATATGTCTAATCTATCAAATAAGTAAGGAAATTGTTGGCGCATATCATATTTGTACTCCCAGGTAGCTAAGTGTGGACTCTAATTGTCCCACTGGACCTTGACCTGATTGAATATTCGATGTTGTAGTTGTCGAGTGTGAAGGTCCAGAATGCGGGTTGGCTCCATCGCGAGTGCCCCCTCATCTAAAACCTAGAAGGAACTCATCTCAATCACATGTGTAGGATCACTAACATAATGTCTCAAAAGAAATACATGAAAAAAATTGTGCATACGCCTTAAAGAATCGGGCAAGGATAGTCGATAGGCCACAATTCCTTTCTTTTCTACAACATTGAAAGGTCCCAAAAACCTAGGAGAGAGTTTAGTACCCTTTCCAAACTTGATCAAACTCTTTTGCAGTTTCACCCAGAAGAAAACTCGGTCACCAACTTCATAATTTTGGTCAGTGTGATGTGCATCAACATTACTCTTCTACTAATCTTGTGTCTCTTTAATCCTTTGTATTATCGATTGCATTTGTTCTTCCATTTCTTGGATTGCTTCTGGTCCTACCATGACACTATCCTTAATTTATCCTAGATCATTGGTGTTTGACACGATCTCCCATAAAGAAACTCAAACAATTCCATCTTAATGGTACTTTGATAGTTTTTTTTGTATGAAAATTATACCAGTGGCAAGAACTCTTCCCAATGCATCTATCGGTCCTTTACATAAATACACAACATATCTTCCAAAAATTGGTTTATTCTTTTTGTCTACCCTTTGGTATCAGGGTGATACGTTGTACTAAATTTCAGTTGTGTCCCTAAGACTTCTTGGAAACTGGTCCAGAAATGTCTTATAAACACCAATCCTCTATTAGATATGATCCATTTTGGAACTCCATGTAATATTACAATCTCACTAATAAAAACACTAGCTATGTCTGGCACCTGATACGTTGTATTCATAGGAATAAAATGTCAACTCTTTGTCAGAGTGTCAATTACCACGAAAATCAATTCATGCCTCCTTGTCGTCAATGACAATACAACAATAAAGTGCATCAAAATGACCTCCCATTTTGATTCTGGAATAGTGTGTGGTTGTAGTATTCCTTCCAGATGTCTATGTTCATATTTCACTTGCTAACATTCCATACATCTTACCATGTAGCTAACTATGTATTCTTTAATTCCTTTCCAGAAGAATGAAGGGTTAAGGTCTACCCTCATTTTCGTGACTCTCGGATGATCCATGTAAATTTCTTGGTGTGCTTCACTTAGGATCAAAAATATTAATTATTCATTAGGTGGTACGTAAATTTTGTTGTTATATCTCAATAATCCATCATTTTCCAATGTATAACCTTCAAACTTTGGTACCATCATGGTGTCTGGTCTGATGTTTTCCTTAACCTCTTTATACTAGTCATTGTCGAACTGTATAGTTAGAATCGTTTCTCGAAGATTCGTCTGAAGAGGTATCACTGATAATATGTGTGGTCTATGACTCAATGCATATTCCACTCTATTTATCATTCCTTATATGTAAGTAACCTCAAAATCCTATATTCTAAGTAATTATGACCAACGCCTTTGTCGCATGTTCAAGTCACTCTGCGTAAATATGTGCTGCAATCCACAGTGATTTTCTTTTAGTTTGAATTTTAGTCCAATCAGATAGTGAATCCACACTCTCAAGGAATTAAAAATATCCAATAACTCCAAATCCTATGTTGCGTAGTTGTCCTCATGATTTCTTAATTTCCTTGAGATGTAAGTGATCACTAGACTGTCTTGCATCAATACTCTGCCTAAACCTTCCTTGGATGTGTCTTTCCATACCAATAATTCCTTGTCCATGTCAAGGAATTTTAGTATCGGTGTTTTTTTCAACAATTCCTTGACCCTTTGAAATGATTCTGTGCATTTCTTGGTCCATAAAAAATTCTTTTTTTTCTTTTGCAATTTTGTGATTGGATTTGCTATCTTCAAAAACCTTTGACGAACCGTTGGTAATATCCTGCTAAACCTATAAAGTTGTGTACTTCTGGCACATTTGTCGATGGAGGCCATTCCATAATATCCTTTACTTTCGCTGGATCCACAACTATACCGTCACCGGATATAACGTACCCCAAGTAATGAATCTTTGTTTGGTAGAAAGAACATTTTGACTGTTTTCCATATAATTTGTTTTCTCGTAAACACTGTATTACTAAGATTAAATGATTGTAATGTTATTCTGTCATCTGAAAATATATCAATGTCATCAGTTAATACTTGAACAAACTTTTACAAGTATTCGTGGAACACCCCATTCATCAAGATCATGAATACCCCCGGGGTGTTTGCCAGTCCAAACGGTAAAACAGTAAACTCGTAGTGTATGAACCTGATCTTGAATGTTGTATTAGGAATATATTAATCTTTAATTCATAAGTGGTGATATCCTTATCTCAAGTCGATCTTTTAAAAAAACATCGTGCCTTTCATTTGATAAAAAAATCGTCTATTCTTAGCAACGAATATTGTTTCTTGATCGTTTCCTTGTTCAATTGATGGTAGTCAATACAAATTCTCCACGACCCAACCTTATTTCTTATGAAAATAACAGGGCCACCTTAAGGTGACACACTTGGACGTATATGTCTTAGGTCCAACAACTCCTTAAGTTATATTTTCAACTCTTGTAACATAGGTGTTGATATCCGATAAGGAATTCTTGCGATTGGTTCAGTTCCAAGTTTCAATTCGATTGTAAACTCCAACTCTCTTTTGGGCAGAAATCATGGTAACTCTTCTCGAAACACATCAACAAACTCTCGTACTACCGAAAGGTTTTTTAATCCTTCTGCCTTGTCATTGTCATTTAGCGCTAATATTGGATATATCTTACATCCTTTGTGCATGCTCTTATGTAGTTGTAGGGAAGAA
>ML779446.1:106617-183064 GCA_009831015.1 Picea engelmannii
CACCCATGCAACCCAACTACCTTTACCCAATCATAGTTGCCTAAAAATTGAATAAACAGTTCTGACAACTTATAGAAATCATGCAAATGCAATTTCACAGAGGTTAACATGAGAAGAATAAGAGTTATAAATAAATTACAAAAGAATAGCCATAATTAGTGGTATAAAAGGATGGTCTAATTCTAAAAGAAACGTGATGAAGTAAAATTGCAACTGTAACCTAGAACCATAAGACTAACTTAGAATAGGATAAATACTATGGATTTTAATAGTACAAATAATCAATAATATGGGTGCACTTCCACATATTTTAGACAAGATCTTCTTCTAAGAAAATGAAATGTTCAGCAGTGCTCCTCATAAATTTTGAGTATCTTGAGTTTGCTAGGATTTTCAACCTGTAACTTTGTATGGTTTAAACTGAACTTTAAAAATAAGCATAAAACCAAACCATTGCTGCTTCTAATGGTCGACATGTTGTGGTAGCTACTTTTAATTCTCAATATGTTCTATGAGTTTTATATCAATAAGCTTTATGAGTTTTAGCAGAGTTTTATATATCAATAAGCTCTATGAGTTTTAGGAGACAAATTTTTGCATAGTTTAATAAGTCATTTTAAAAAACCTAACTTGAAAATGATTTGGATGTTGTCCCTAATACAACTTGTAACAATGCATTTACTAATGTGAATAAAATCAATTAATTTCAATGGTAGAAGCGAATTGGAAAAAGGCTGCAATGTCACAAAAATAATTAAAAAAAATTGCAAGAGCCAAAAAGTTTCACAATAATGACTTTGCAAAATCAACTAATTTGCATTTACTAATGTGAATAAGATGAATTAATTTCAAAAGTAGTAAAATCTAATTGGAAAAAGGCTTGAGATGGTTAGCAAGTTTCTTGCTGATATGAAAAAGGCTTCCAATTGGTACAGATGGAGGGCTTATAACGATTCTTTGGTAGATGTGGAAATATGTTTAGTTTCCAATTGGTAGAGATGGACGGATTTCCTGGAGGTGTGTTCAAGATGAACTTGCCAGCTGGTGATTTTAAAATACTGTTACTGGTATAAAACACATTTAAGGAATGCATGAAACACAAGACTCTATGAAAATCAAAACCTTTGTCAACCAATAAAAAAAATTCATTTGTTTCGAAAAAAAAATCTGTTTCAAAAAAGTCATAGATATCCATGTAATGAAAGTGGTAGCCCAAAAATTAATAAAACCAATACCAATAATTTAGCAATCCGCGGTGTGTATATCCTTGACAATAATTTGGCAATCCACAATGTGTATATTCGTATATACTTGATAATATAATTGTAAAAAACAAAATCTGATACTTAATAATAGTTAAAAAAAACCCATAAAAAACAAAACCTGATACTTAATAATAGTAAAAAATCCAAAAAAGGAAATGAAATGCCAAGAAAGTAGGAAAATATTGCTTTCTTTGGCAGTTTAATGAAGGAGACGGATCTCTAATTTCCTATGAGAGAATAAAAACTTTACTATGAACAAACATATAGTAATTGAAGAAGCAAACTTGAAGATAGCGAGCAGATTCTACGGTAGATAGTCTGGTAGTATCAAGCTCTGAACGAGTTCATCTACGTGAAACACACTCAGAAATGGAGCTCTTTCCAGTCCCCAAACTAAGAAATGAAATGTAGTGCAAAATTGCAAACCAATGTTTCCTTCAAAGTGGAGCTCCTGCAAACCAATGCAATAAGCAGGAATCGAAACCATAGAAAGGCCTCTAGTCACGGCTCTTCGTCTTCTTCTCTGACTAAGCTTTCAACTGTGGACTCCTCTGAACTAGGGCTACTAGTTTCTATTAGACTATACGAATTTTCCATTCGTACATCATTGTAAAATTTATTGGACCATATGTAAATCTCCCCGTTAGCACTTCCTGTGAAAATTTTATGAGTTGTTTCATCGTATGCAAATGCACCGGGCGGCGGAATTGTCAGTGCTGACTCTCTAAGATTTGAAGTACCCGCTGTAAATTTTGCGATGCATTCTCCTGTGAAAATGCTGCTAATATTGATAGTTACCAGACCAAACCTATCTTCTTCGTCACGGCAAATAGTTATCACAATATCCTGTGCAGTTGTAATGTACGAAGAAGACAAAAGGCTGGGCATATAAAGTCGGTGGTTTTGAAATGTGACCAGAATGTCACCTTCTAAATTACAAACATGAAGGCCTTTCATTTTGGTGTAGCAAATGAACAAATTTCTTTTGTGCAAATAATAAGGACGACCTGCCATCTCAATATCAGTTGTTTTTATTATTCTGGAAATTGAAGCAGATATATCCAGGATCTGCATACCCAGTTCCGATTGTTGTAGAAGAATTCTATCAGTGCCACAGAGTTCCACGTAGCAAATTCTATGTCCTGGATAAACAGGTATGGAAATTTGCTTGCGTTGTTGTCCGGTCTGCTTGGAATAAATTTCCAATAAAACTTCTTCACTTGCAAAGTTATTATCGTACATCATCACAAACAACTCCAAATTTCCTGGACCTCCAAATCTTAAACTTGAACAAAAAGAATATTCGTCTTCATACGGTATTGTAAATAATTGAGAGTAATTTTTCAATTCATAAATTTTAAATAACTTCTCTGTCGAATTGAAAATCATCCCTCTGCAATTTGGAATATCAAATTCCCAATCAAGAATCATGCCGCCGTCTTGGGGACAAATATTTCTTTGTTCAGTAGTTAGCCCTGCTTTTATCGGTCGGATTTCCAGACTTACAACGCTTCTCCAATCATCCTCCCGGTCGATCACAACAATTATCAATGAATTGTTATTTCTATTATAACAAACAAACTGGATTTTCATTGTGATTATGATCTGTGACCCATGGTCGTCTGTAAGGGGTGAGAATTCTCCGTCCAGGCGGAATGGAATTAGATAGAATGACTTACAGATAACAAATATTATGTCACCGGCTATGACGAATTCGGAAGCAGAGCCGTACACCACAGGGTCATACGCTTGTAAATGATAATCCCGAAATATATTTGGGAGACTCCAGTTATTACCTGTGTCGCATATTTCTCGCAAGCGTAGGTTGTTGAAGCAATTAATGGAAGTAGTTATCATTCTGCTCCTCTCTTCCTCTTCTTGGGAATGATCGTGGACAGATTTCGTAGCCACCTCCGGTGTTAGGAGTTCATGGGCGGCTATATCTGGTTGTAGAGCTGACATCTCATCTAGTGTTTTTTCATACCTTGCCTTCTTTTTTATGTGGTCTGTCATGGCTCTACAACTACAGGAAGACCAAAAATCGCTGCTAGAAGACCAGAAATTTTCTAAGAGTTTGCTTCAAATAAGGAGCTGCAATGACTGAAAGGGAACTCACCAAAGAGCTGTAGGTGCAAAGAGAAAACAACGACTGCTGGATGTATTCTTTCCGATCCAACCCGGACTGTTTGAAGAAGACCCAATCTGCAGAGGAGCTAGCCTCTAAGGAGTACGTAGATCTGAGAAGAAGAGTCTTTGCTGAAAATGGTGGTTGCAATGATCCGAACTAAGCCCCGAAAGAGGGCACAGGTCCGAAGAGAGGATCTGTGCTTAGTTTGTGCACTTCAATGATCTGATCTTCTGATAAGCTAAAATAACCAAAAAGGGATTGCAGGAAGCTGATACAGAGGTAGCAACCTATAGTACATGAAATATCCATAAAAGACTTAAGTGTCACAATGAAGAAAGCTGCTCTCAATCAACCCCAAAACATTCTTTCACATAGTTTTTACACCAAATTGGTGTATGAGATCCCCTTGTTTGTGGGGAGAAGCTCAATCAACCCCAAAACATTCTTTCACATAGTTTTTACACCAAATTGGTGTATGAGATCCCCTTGTTTGTGGGGAGAAGGGACCCTGCTCGGTAGGGATTTGACTGGTAAAGTCTAGGAAGGTATACATACCCTAACCCCTCTGAATTTGAATATGTGACCTCTTAGGAAGAAACACATGTTCTTAACCATTAGGCCCACTCGAGCTATACTCATATAATCATAATTAAAAATTAAAATTCAAAATATTATAACTATTAAAATTTTCTTTTCTCAACAAACTGGGGTGGGCTAATCACGGGGTATGCGGTGGCTTAAACTTGGATAAATAGATGCCCCATATAATGGGGCAGCCTAATCTCAAGGAAATTAAGAGAGTCGAACCCATCATAATTATTAAAACTTTCTTCTTTTTTCAAGCAAATGGTACTTTCCCATGATTCATGCATGGTAAAAGGGGTGGATAAACAACTTGCGATTAATGAGCCTAATCCAAAAGAGATGAAGAAAGTAGGGGTAACTCTCATCACAAAGACTAATATCGAAGGGATCAATAATGTCAACCCATCATAATTATTAAAACTTCCCCAGTATTCATGGATGGTAAAGAAAAAGCCTAATCCCTATTTACCGACCTAACCACAAGGGGATTCAGAGAAGAAATCTACTCTACTCTCTTATCAAAGATGAAAATGCCAAAAACTATTTAAACTAAATAAAAAATAACTAGTTAATTATTAAATACGTATTCATGTTAATAAACATTGAAATGATTAAATGATTATTAACCTAATAAATACTCCACTATCACTATTAAGTCGAGCCTATTTTGGTTAGCACATGTGGTATTTTAAAGTGCACACTTTAAATATTTGACGTTTTGGTAATTTTATGGGCATTATTTTCTATTAATTTTTCCCAAAATTTAGTTAAAACTTTTGGGGTATATTTTAAGATTATTTTCCCAAAATATCGTAAAAAATTGTTGGAACTTTATATTTGAGTGATTGACTCTGTATAAATTGAGTGTCGCTATGGTTTTTTAGGATGCTCAATCCATTTATGCATTCAAAAATGAAATTTAAACAACAACATCAAGATCTGTTTTGCTAGATTCCAATGAAAAAGTTCAAAAGGTCTAATGTTACAAGGCCCAAAGAATATCTCAAGCTGAAAATTTTAGAACCTTTTGTTATTATTTTTTTTGTTATTAATTTTTTTCTCAATAGAATAATAATATGGGGATCAAATTTTAGAACCTTTTGTTATTAATATTTTTCTCAATAGAATAATATTATGGGGATTATTAATTTATGGAATAAGTTAAATAGTGGACAAACTTAACTTTTTTTTGTTATGATTCTTTTCTAAATTAAGTAAGAGTTTTGTCCAAATTTATACTTTACTTTGACCATGGAACTTTATTTTATGATTTTTGGCTCATTGTTAGAAAGACCTTGATCATTAACATTTTCTTAAAAATAAGTACATCTAGATGGAACTTTTCTTCATTGAAAATAAACGCACCATAAAGGGTATCCTTGTCTACTTATTAACTCAATTATTAATTTCTTTGCTAACTTAGATCCATATTTATCAAAATGAATTGACACTTATTTCCTATTAGTAGGGTTTATCTCCTATGTAAAGCCCCATATCATAAGAAAGATTTTAGAGACATATAAAAAATAGGATGTCATCCATGTAAAACCATTTCGAGTATGCCATTATATGTAAAGTTTACCTCCGATGTGATATGGAATGATATTTTATGGCCATAAATGGAACATTTTTTAGATGTAAATAGACTAAATGAGTTGATGTTGGCTCCCTATGGGTAGGGTCTACCTCCTATATGAACAACATGATCATATGAAAGGATATGAAATTTATTAGTCTTAGAAACATTTTTAGGATGTCATAATATAGGAAGTGCACACAATAAGAGAGGAAAACTAGTGGGTTTTTATTACCAAGTGACATGAGTGTGGAGTTCAAAAGTCTTCCTAAATATATTGAAAACACAAAATCGATAAGCTGCATTTCATTCTCTATCAAATGTAGAGATTGGTGATGAAGTATTTCATTAGCCTCTTGAATCATGGGAAAACAAGATAGTTATGCTAACAAAGAGTCGTTGTCTATGTTGGTATGAAAATATCAAACTCTAACTAGGCGGTGTAGGAAATTATAATTGTTGAAACATGCAACTACATTCCTCTATTAGATATTCTAATTGTGCTTGCCAAGATTTCATATCCTTTATCTCACCATAAATTACATTCATGGCTATGGATAGATTGTATCCTTTCTCAAGAAGGACGGTTTTATGCATCAAACCAAGTACCAACTATTGTAACTCATCATACTTGAATTGTTAGAGAGTGCAATGTTCACCAAACCTAGTAAATCACACTAACAAGAGAAGCAAGTGCTTCAAGAAGTGATGTGCTTTTCTACCATAAATAGAATGTCCAATGTGGTGTCTCATCTTCGAGCATCTACATATTTTCTTATTTGAAAATATTCATGCACACACAAAAAAAAATTGGCTTATGGAATTTTAATATAATAAAACATTTCCGACGATTATTCTATTTTTTTCAGCAATTTTTTATTTTTTGGTGGTATTGCTTTGTGGTTTTCAAAAAAAACCCATAGTTCTTTTGGAAAGTTTTGAGTAGTGGTTTAGAAGCTCCTCCTTGACCCTTTTTTCTTCGCCACCCTCTACTAGAAATATGTGTCTTGAATCACTAGTATTTCCATTATGAACCACTTCTTTCCCAAAGTGGATTTCTTCTTTTTAGCATGGATCTTGCCTATTCCATGGGATCCACCAATGTGGGTCACCCTCCTTTATTGGAGAAACCATCCCATTGGAACAAGTAATATCATCCTTTTAATTGATTGTTCCTAGACATTAACTCTCGATAAGACTAGATCCTTAGCAATATATATTATTAATGATTTCACAAACCAAACATCTAAAAATTTGTTATAGATATCAACATTGAACATTTGTCTTCTTCTTCTCCATTCATGAGTGTGATCATATATGTGAGTGAATGTGTCTTGTTGAAATTATGTGAACAAATCTATCCCTATCTCATAGAAGGCATGTAGCTAGAAATGGTTAAGAAGAATCATTTCCAAGGTCGTGAAGTCATGGTACAAAATTCATGGAAGCTTGATATACCACTTTGTGCCTATCTTGTTTAGGGTATGCTATAATATTCAAATTCTAATACTATCATTTCTATCAATGAGTTTGATTAGAATCAAGGATGAGATGTCAAGATGTGATTAATGTGATCTTCTCCAACTTTTCCTTCAAATTTAGGAATGTTTGAAGGTAATTTGGTAGGTACTGGAGGTGAGCTATGATTATGAAACAACGATTCATTAGTTAACTTCATTAAATTAGGAAGATTCCATGTCTCAAAGAAGATAAATTGTCTTGGGAAAAAGAATTCTAATTATTAGTAGCTTGTTCCACCATCTAATTATTCATCATTTTAACACTTATAAAACCACTTCCTAGGGTTTTTCCACCTTCAGGAATGAAAGGTGGATTCATCTAAAATACAATGTTTTTCAAAAATCTCGCGTTGTAAGATAGTTTTGGGGGGAAGCCCCATTGAACATATTCCTCATTCCTGAGAAGAGTTCTCTTTCGATTTGTATGCTAGAACATGAAATGAATCCACTCCTTGAAGACGATATGGGTGACGAGATGTGTGTCCCTCTAAATGGGAAGGCATGGAAATGGGTATATTAACTCCCTATTGATATACTAAAATTTGGGAAAAAGAAGCGGTGCAATAGTATTGAGAGGTGGGATTCCAAAGGGTGGCATCCCAAAAGAGAAAGCACCACTACTCTAAGGAGTAGAGGATGTATTTCTTATTCCATTGTTGGGAGTTACTAAGGGATATTTGGTATACCTTATATAAATCCTAGAGATATGGATATTAGTGCTCATGATTGAGATGCCTCAAATGGGGGATTGATACCCCCACCAGAAACATCATATATGGGGGAATTGTTTCACCCAACACCTGAAGTAGTATCAAAATCATTCATAGTAAACCACTAGTGCAAAGTATATGGATGTCAGACATGATTCCTATATGTAAAATCACAAACATGCAAAAGAAGCAACTATATAGGTTAATAAGGAGTGGGTTAAATTTCAACATACTTGGATTAGGGATGTCCTTGATTTTAGGTGGAATGGAATCATGATATGTGGGGAGGGGATGGAACACTTGTACTTACAATTATATTTCCATTCAAATTTATTAAATTTCCATTTGGCCAACAACTCTTTAAGGTTAGGATATTCTTGCAATTATTCTTCCCTTGTGGGATTGTTTAAGTTAGTAATTCATTTGTCTATGGGATAGGATCATTTAACCTTCAACTTGTAGGAGGTGGCTTCATGATTTTGGTAGGGAGACCGCTAGTCCTTTGAGATAGACAGAGTGATTTCTAAGTCACTTTGAACTGAAGGAATAACCAAAAAAAATAATCGCAACCTAAGGTTCTCTATTCTTTAATCACCAAGCACTCAAGCAAAAAAAAATTAAGAAAGAAAAAATAGGAACACTTCTCTCCCAAATATTAATCCAAGGTGGTTATGACCTAAAACTAAATCAATGAAGAGATTAGGATGGTGAGGACTCAATTCCAACTAACCAAGGTGCGAGAGATAATTATGGTAATTCTCATGTAACAATTAACCAAGGTTCAAGTACCCTCATGCATATGGAAACCATCTAGGGGAGATAAAATGGATGTTAAGAACATATCTCGGGTACCACATGCACTTCCCACTTTCATTCATTAAGTTTAAAACCTAAAGAAACACCACTAATGTTATCACATTGCAAATAGTAATTAGACATAATAGTCATGGGTCAGGTTTCTAAATATGGCTAGGAAACTAGGACTCAGTCCTAGACCCAAAACATTAAAGAATTGGTGTCACGCTGACAAATTTCCACTTCAACTAAAGCTCTCATAAATGCATATCCACTAAATAGGAAAGACGGGATAATATCAATACTTTCACAACTTTAACCTCATTCTTGATGTGCATGTTAGGATTTCTTTCTTACCAACATATTCTAATACTAATGTATTTTCACTCCTTAGTAGTTCTAGTTTCATTTTTTCAGTCTTGGAGAGTTTACTATCCAACCTATACCAAGGCTCTGCACCTAGACTATGAGGGTTTTCTATAAAAAAAAGTCTAGTTTCTTTTAAATGATGATTCTTTTTTTTTAGATCTATTGTTTACTCAAGGAATATAAGAGTGAAACTTGTGATGTTTTGAAGACTCAAAGAATTCTATGAATAATAAAGATACTAATGAATTTTAACATTTATGCTAATCCTTCTACGAGGTCATGCATTCTTTCCATAAATTTGGAACAACGAATAACTTAAGAGATCTAACATAATAAATCGAAAATATACATTTTTTTTTTCTTTTTCAAATTAATGTAATGCAATCCTATCAAACAAAAATGATGCAAAGAAAATGTAATTATAATGCACTACTAAAAATGCACCTAAAACATAAAATATGTTTCTTTGTTTTCTTTCATTTTAAAACCAAAATGAAAATTCCAAGCACTATAGTGATGCTAATTCCTTATGAATGTAGAACACACCCTTTCAATGTTGGAAAGAAAAAGGTTTGGAAAGTTAAAACACCGAGGAAAAATGGAGAAACTAAGTATACAAATATATCTAGAAGGAAATAAGTGTTCCTCGTTCTCTTACTTAAGGAAAAATGTGTATCAACATTATTTTATTGAAGTAAATACAGGTGCATAAACTTATTTCCCTAAATATAGGTGGTGAGTATAAAGCCTAGAAAATGTAAAAAATATTGCAAAAATGCATGAAAACTTTTATTTTTAAATATATAATAAGAAATGCAAGGAAGAAGATAAAGATAAATAATCAATTCAAATTTTAAGGCTGAAAAATAGAGAGATGAAACCTTAAGAGGAATAAATCATAGAGTTCTCCCCAGTGGATTCACCAATTATGTGATAGGGAATAACCCCCCTATGACTAGAGTTAGGTCACATGCATAAAAGATAAAATATACTACAACTAAAGTTCTATATCAATTATGTATGTCATTTTCAATGAGAATATATGAAGAAGGATACATGTGGCTAGATGGATAACCCCTTTTGTTGTATTCCAAATGTAGCATTAAGATATTCACGAATACTCCAAATGCTCGAAGTGTCCCCTCAAATATGAAGACAATGAGAAACATGACTTTTCTCAAATGATCAAGTGTAGGAAACAAGAATGATAAGTGTAAGAAAAAATTAAAAAGCTACATATAGCTAACTAATATTAATTAATATCAGGTAACCAATTCCTCCATAAATCATGTGATCAACAATGATGAACAAAATAAATTACACATCGATTTTTTTTTGTGGGGGGGGGGAGTGGGGAGGGAGTGCAATGAAATATTTATATTATATCAAAATGTAACAACAATATAATACTTGAATTTTCCACTCGCAACTTTGTCACAAGAATATAGGTTTCTCTAACTTAGATCACTTAAGAAATGCAACATCTCTTTACGTTTCTTGTTGTATGTGAATGGTAAAATATCAATGATTGAGGTCCCAACTCTAAAAAAGAAATACATGTTCACAATTAGGGGGATTTGGGATGAAGGGAAATTGTTGTAAGTATTCTATAAGATCTTTAGTAAATAATTTAGCATAAGGGTTCTTGTAAATATGGCTATCCCTTCTCCCAGATTTGAACCCAATATAGACTCTTCAAATTTGGTTGAGTTTGTTGGTAATGGAATTATGTAAAAGTGTGTAGATCTCATAAATATTGCTTGGGAGTGTTTACTTATCATCCATTTATTTATTTTTTCAACTTTTCAAATGCATACACACTTTCTAGGTGTAAAATTGCATATATATGCTTCTTTATTAAAGGATAAGTTCTTATGTATGATCAACAATTTATATAATGTATGATTTTGTAGTATTCCAGATATAAATCAGTATGTAGAACATAACTAATTAGCTAGAAATGGTAGAAAAACAATGATATAACCAAAACGATACCGCAATAATACTGGAATAACATGAGAAAGAGCACTTTGATTACTAAGAGAAATGTTCACTTTCCTCTTCGAGGGCGAAACCACCAGTAGAGCAGAGCTCTATTACAATAATATCCAAGACAAAAAATCTCATACCCTTTATTCCTATTTATACTAAATATATCTATCCAAAAGAACAATCTAGATTAAGATCCTTCTAGAAGTGGAAGCTTCTATTAGGTCTTCTTACATTTGACTTATTCCTCCTCATTTCTAGGACTTATTAATATTGACCTTTATTACATGGAAATATATTATTCTACCCACTTGAGGGATTATGTAGGTTAGGTCCCTAACATGCCCTACCCCTTAGAATCAACCTTGTCCTCAAGGATTGAGATGAGGAAATTGTTGCAGAATGTTAGTGGGCTCCCAAGTGGCATTTGTTGGAGTTGTATCTTTCCACTAAACTAACACTTTATTGATGGTACGTTGATGAAGACGATGCTCTCGCTGGTCCAAAACTGCTTGTGGCTGCAACCATATGGATCCTTGTTCATCCAACTCGAGAAGGTTGGTTTGATTTTGGCACTTAGTTCCAATCACCTTCTTTAAGCAAGAGACATGAAAAATATTATGGATCTTATAATGATTGGGTAAAGCTAACTAATAGGAAACTTGTCCAACACACTTGAGAAATGTATAAGGACCATAAAATTTGGGTACCGTTTTCTAAAAATGTTTGGCCTTGAGTGAATTTTCTTACAAGGTTGCAGCCAAAGAAATACCTGGTCTCCTTCAGTAAGTTGGCATTCTGAGTGACCTTGATCATATTGTTGCTTCATGTGATTCTGATCCATGACCAAATTCTCTTTGAGGGTATGGAGAATAGACTCATGAAATGTAAGTGTTTGGCCAACCGTCTGGACCTTCGATACACCTAGCATGTAGGAGAGAACTAAATGTGGCTTTTGGCCATATACTGCTTCAAAAAAAGTCATGTGAGTAGTTGTATGGTAAGAAGTGTTGTACCACCATTCAACTAATGGTAACCATTGATCCCATTGATTTTTCCTTTCAGAGGAAAAACGCCTCAAATAAGTCTTCAAACACTTATTCACGAATTTAGTTTGACCATCAGTCTGGGGATGATAGACGGTGTTGAGATGCCATTAGGCGCCCTCGAGTCTGAACAGTTATTGCCAAAAAAAATTGGTGAAAGTTAGATCCTGATCAGAAACAATAGAATGAGGCATGCCATGAATCTTGAAGATATGATCCATGAAAAGTTGAGCCATAGTTGATGTGGTAAATGGGTTTTGAAGAGAACATAAATGAACATACTTGGAAAGACGATCCACAACCACCATGATGAAGGACTTTTTTCCTGATTTAAGTAATCCCACAATAAAATCCATAGAGATGTCCCTCCAAATAGTGGGTGGAATTGGAAGTGGTTGTAGTGTTCTAGGAGGTTTGATGGTTTATCCTTTGTTGCGTTGACAAACATCACATTCTACTACAAAAGTGTGAATGTCTATTTTCATACCATCCCATAAAAAATAACATTTGACCTAGTCATAGGTTTTGGTAAACCCTAGATACCCAGTTGTGGGAGTAGTATGAAGCTGAGAAAGCACCATGGATTTAAGTTGTGATTGTTTACTTAAATACAAATGGTCATTGTAGCGAAGTTCATCGTTGTTCCAAGAGTACCCTAAGGAAACTGGAGAGTTGGATTTCAATTGTTGGATCATATGCGATATTTTAGGATCATGTAGCCATTCTTGGTGCACAACTTGGAACCAGTCTGGTACAATGAAGCAGAGGGAAAAAAGGGACCCTTCATATTCATATTTTCAAGAAAGAGCGTCAACAAACACTTTTTCTTTGTCTTTATTGTAAATTATCTCATAATAATAACCAAAGATCTTAGTTACCCATTTTTGTTTCTCTAGGGAGGAAGGTCATTCCTCTAGAAAATACTTGAGTCTTTGATGATCTGTCTTAATTTGGAAGAATTTTCCCAGGAGATAAGGGCGCCAAAGATCCACTTCATGCAGAATAGCCAACATTTCCTTTTCATAGATTAATTGGCCCAAATGGTGTTTGGAAAACTGTTTGCTAGTAAAATCCAAAGGTTTGCCTTCTTACATAAGGAAAAATCCAATTCCTCTTCCTGAGGCATCACATTCAAGGAAAAAGGTTTTCTTGAAATCAGGAAGGGCCAAGACCAGTACACATAGCTTCCTTAAAATATTGAAAATCATAATCCGTTGCGAGAGTCCAAGTGAAAGAATTATTTTTAAGGAGAGAAGTGAGAGGGGTCATAATCTTCCCATAATTCGGAACAAACTTGCGATAATGACTTATTAAACCCCAAAAACCATGCAAGATTTTGATAGTCTTGGGGTGAGTCCAATCCTACATTGTTTCAATGTTTTTAGGATCCACCAGAACACCATCCTTTCCAACAATATGAACCAAGTACTCTATTTATGAGGCTCGAAAGGTAGATTTAGAGCGTTTGAGGAAAATTTGGTGCTGCGAGAGTAGATGGAGAATTTGATCCACATGGGAAAGATGAGATTTCCAAGTTTTACTATAGATGAGAATATCATTAAAGAAACCTTAGACAAAATGACAAAGAAAAGGATGGAAGACATGATTCATGAGGCATTGGAGGGTGGAGGGGGCATTATACAGGCCAAAGGGCATGACCAAAATCTCATAGTGACCCTCGTGAGTTCGAAAGGTATTTTTGGGTATGTCAGCTTCCTGCATACATATCTAGTGGTAGCCAGAACTTAGATCAAGTTTATTGAAGTACTAAGCAACACTTAACTCATCCAAGAGACCATAAATTACAAGAATGGGGAACTTGTCCTTGATGGTGATCTTATTGAGGGAACAAAATTCAAAACGCATGCACCAAGTACCTTTTTTCTTAAGTACCATGACCACAGGGGAAGAATAAGGGTTGGTACTGGGGTGGATAACACCTGCTTGGAGAAATTCCTACACTATTTTCTCAATTTCATTAGTTTGGGAAAAAGGGTGATGATAAGGGCGAACATTGGGAGGAAGACTACCAGGAACAAGGGGAATGGAATGATCATGAACACTACAAGAAGGAGGAATTCCACGAGGGGTGGAAAAAATAGCTTGATGTGTGGAAACGATATCTTGGAGGTTAGGATGCACAGAGGGCATCTCAACGACTTGAATAGAATGGAGTTGAGAAATGATATTGGAGTGGCCTTTCTTGAGGATATTTTCCATACGATGGGAACTAATGATCTTAGGAGAACCATATGTAAGGCCTTGGAATGGATACCTTTGTCATTCTTGTTGGAATTGCACGGTTAATTCCTTAAAATCCATAAGAATGGGACCTAAAGTACGTAACCATTCAACACCTAGCACAATGTCACAACCGCCCATATCAATGGAAAATATATGATATTTCAGTTGGTAATGTCAAATTTGAAGACATACATTTTCACAATGCCCAACAAATTTCATGGACCCACCATTGGCTATCATGATTTGAAAATTATTGACAACACGAATATAACAATTTGTTTCATGGGAAATGCGACGATGAATAAAATTGTGGGTGTTACCACTGTCAACAAGGATGATGAACTTCATGTGCTTAATGTAACCACTGAGATTGAGCATGTGTGGGGCTAAGAAACCAGTGAGGGCATGCAAGGAAATAAGTGGGTCAACTTCAGGTGGGTTAGCAAGCTCCTAGGTGGCATCGAGAAGGAAGTGTTCTTCAAGAAGGGGAATTGTTACATCCTCTTTAGGAACATCTTCATAAATGCCCATAAATAGTTTTTTCTCCTTAGACTTGTGCCCCAAAAAACATTTTTCATCACAATTATAGAAAAGACCCTTCAGTTGGCATTCAACCATTTCATCCCTATTTAGTTTATGGACCTTGAGGGGAGTGAAAGGGGGTTAGGATTAGTGGGTCGAGGGAGAGGAACAAAAGGGTTTTTTTTTTCTGGGAAAAACAACTTGTTGGGACTCTTTAGCATGTTGATTAGCTTCCAACCAAGTTGGAGGGAGGGCCATGAGAACCTAGGATCATATTTCATCCTTGAGATCACTGATAAAGCATTCACGGAATAACACATCTAACATGCCTTATGTTCGAAAGACCAAATGCTCAAAAGAAGTGATGAAGTCTTCCATTGTTCTTGACTATTTCAAATTGGTCAAATGACCGAGATAGTGGGTACCAGTATCAAAGAAGGCATATATCTCAAGAACAAACTAGGTCCAGGCAATATACCCCTGACGTGAATTTTTTCTCCATTGCCACCATTGCCAATGTTCGAGATCTAGATAGAGGACAACATAAATAATTTTGGCCAACTCGTCAGTAATACCATGCAAAGAAAAATAATTCTCCATTTGAGTGACCCAACCTGTAGGATCGGATCCATCAAATTTATTGACCTCTACACGGGGAATATGGGGTTCACAATTAAAGGAGTTGGATTGAAAATGCGGAGACTAAGAGGAATCAACAACAGTGGGTTTGTCTGATGAGGAAGGACCCGTAGGATGGTTCAACAATTGATTGACAATAGACTGGAGGGAGGTGAATTGGGTTGTGAGGTTGGCTTCCATGTTGTTAAATTTGTGCTCTAATTTGTCAATGCGGGAATGCATAGAATCCATCTGAGATGTGATATGTTCGATGGAGACATGGGATTGATTGATGGAAGCTTGGAGTTCTTGGTTGCGAGTTCTAGCCATTTGGAGAGGGGAAGTGTGGGTAAGGAAAAAATATGGTGGGTGGGACCACAAAAAAAAACGACTTAGAAGTGATAGGTACCATGACGATCAGTGTGTGAAGGGAAATATAATGGAATATGCGGAAAAATAGGGAAACTGGGAAGGGGTTGGTTCCACTGAAACAAAAAGGATAAAAATGAAGGGTATGACTATGATCAGGGAGAAAAGGGGAATCCAATGGAATAGGTCCCAAATGTTTATTATTATTAATCTTTTTTTTACTTCTACGGAGTTATACTTCGACTTGAAGAAAACTGCAGTGACAAAATGCCCAAATGCTTAACAAGAATAAATGTGTAGTAATTTTGCAACCAGGATGTAGAAGACATCGTAGCATGACAATAGACCTTGTTGGTTCTATTTTTGTTTTCTTCCCAAGGGTTAGGGAATTCAAGGGTTCTACGGACAAGGATTTTCCTTGTGCTATAGCTTTTTGATATACGTGCAGGTCACAACAGTAGTACTCAACCCAATATCTCATGGAACCAACTAAGGAGGCTAGACCATGCCCTTAGCTATACTACCTGACTACCCAACTACTAGAGAGTATCTTCCTGAGTGTTGTTCTCAGTGGCACTATATCAGTGAGGAGGACGATCAACTTATCTATGGAGGGATTCAGGAGATCTAGGCCGATCCATATACATGTGTTGTCTAATGCACTACCACTTGAAGGGGTACCAACAAGGGGTTACAAGGTTGGCCAACAAATGTGCGCTTGAGTACAACTTGTATTTCCTGTGTGTAGTAATCATTGAAAGTAGGTTTATGCACGTAACGACAGATCTCTGTAGCTTAAATACGCTAGAATACATCTCTATCCTGAAAATTTTAACACACAATTTCCTTCCAAGGAAGGTGCTCTGATACCACTTATAGTATTCCAGATATAAATCAGTATGCAGAAATAAATAATTATCTATAAATGGCCGAGAAGCAATGATGTTGTTGATTAAGGTTGATTGTCATTGATGTCAACCCTTGAAGAAAGCCCAGTAGCACAAAGGTTTGGGTAATGGACACAAGTTTGTTTGATGTAAAGATGACTCGTTATTGTCTTGTCATTGTTGATAATAAGTAGAAATGTATGACTCGTTATTGTCTTGTCATTGTTGATAATAAGTAGAAATGTATGAACTCCAAAGTGGTCCCTTTATGGTGAAATCCCTCACGGGCATATGCTTTGCCGATGGAGTTATCCTAGAAGTATGGTTAGAGAACCAATGCTTATTTGTGGAATAATAAGATGAAGGTCAGTGAATTTTTTAGTGAAACTATCCTAGATGGATAGTGTTTGTCATGCAATTTCCGGTGGTATGTGGAATATAACATAACTCCTCATGGTTAGAGAGTTATGGCCATGAGAAGTTGGAGAACCCAGGTTTGGGTAATGGACCCAAGTTTGTTTGAAAGATAATGGTATGAGTTTTGATATATTTGCAGGTAATACTATTCTATATGGCTGGTACATGTCATTCCATTTCTATTGGTATGTGGAATGTCAACTAACTCCTCACGGTTTGAGACTTATGGCCTTACGAAGTTGGAGGACCCTCTTATGTCATCTAGAAGCCCCAAAAGGTCAAAGTAGTCAAAGTGGTTTAAGATATTTTAGAAGGTAAATAATAAAGTGAAGTGATGAGTGTATTATAATTCAAAGTGAATAAAAAATAAACTATTTAAATAATAAATTTAATGGATAAATTAGAAGTGGGTTAACCCTAAAATAAAGAAAGTGGGCAAAGTGACCTAGACGATGCTTTTAAGGAAGCTACTTGGAGAGTATAAATAAGAGGCAAGTCTCTCTCATTTTAGACACACTTGAGAATATTGAATACCTATAGGTCTCTGAGGTAATCAAAGGATATCTAAGCCGAATTTCTGAGGGAAGGTGAAGAAAAGAAGGTCGAAATTCAAGGAAAGATAAAAAAAATTTATGATTCTTTCTAAGTCTGTAGTATGTTGTGTAACAGTTTCAGATTGATTCAATAAATATTTTTTGCAAGGCACGCTCTACAAGGTCGCTCTCTAGAATAAGCCATAATTCAGCAAGGTATGTCATTTTTTCTATAACTCTTTTTCTGAGAGGTTCTAAGTAGTGACACCTGGAGGAATTGCATAAAACACACTAACGAACATTTTGTATCAGTTACAGATCTTTATTCATTACAGGTACAAAGTTTTGATTATTTCAAGTTAGGGTTGCTGACTAATCCAAAACCAGTCATGTGAGACTAAAGAAAAGTTTGATAAAAATGCTAGTTTATTGTTGTTAAAGTTAAGGAATGTTTGGAGGTATGTGATCATATACACCAGGTCTATTACAGAGTTACAAATCATATTTGGATGATGAAATTGATGAGGGATTTTGGTTGAGGTACAAGTTGGGTACATGGTTGATATAATTATTTTATGAGTTGGCACATACATGAGGTGTATAGTTGATTATTTTGGTACATATTGATGAGTCATAGTTGATGAGTACTTGACACATGATTGGTACATACTTGGTACATGCTTAGTTGCACTTGTTTATGGTACAGGTTGATTACAGATTGTTTGGTATAGTTTGGTGCATGGTTGGTTTGCTTGTTTATGGTATAGGTTGGTGCATGGTTGATGCAATTTTTTATGATACAGTTTGATTACAGGTTGAGGTACAGGTTGATGCATGGTTCAGGTTTATTGGTAAAGGTTTACAGCAATATATCTCATAGTGATAGTGTGACAGTGGTTCCATCATTCTACTTCTACTTTAGGGTGGTTGGACGGGGCAAGGACAGGTGGTTCTAGCCACCTTCTGGTTGTAGGCAGAGAAAATAGGGGGTTGTAGCCTCCTTCTAGTTGTAGCTAGAGAATTGGGGAGTTGGATCTTCCCTCAGTTTGTAGCCTGAGAAACTTGGGGGTTGGAACCTCCTTCTAGTTGTAGCTGGAAAACAAAGGAAGTTGGTGCTTCCAACGAATGTAATTCTTCAATACATATAAGAAAAAACATTATGTGGTTTTCTCTCAATTTGGGTTTCCACGTAAAACACAGGTGTACTGTGTATGTGTGTGATTGCTCATTTCTTATTGCTCATTATTGGATAATAATTCTACATTGATATAACACTTGGATTATTTGGAGAAAAAAGATTATAATTATGTTATTACTGATTCACCCCCCCTCTCAGTAATCCAACAATTGGTATCAGAGAAGGTTCCTTCAAAAATCAATTTAACCACTGAAAGGTAGATCATGGAGAGTAGCAACTTGTATAAAAATGGAATACCACAGTTTGATGGACAAAAGTATGCTTTTTGGAGAATAAGGATGAAGACATATATACATGCACAGGGATTTGAAGTTTGGCAATCAATTGTACATGGATACACAACACCAGCAATTCCACCAACAAATGACAAAGTAGTGAAACTCGGTCATAATAATTCCAAAGCCAAAAATGAACTTTTTAATGGTCTCAGTGATACTCTATTCACCAAAGTTTCACATTGTAAATCCACTAAAGAGATTTGGGACAATCTTCGAAATATTTATGAATAAGATACAAAATTCAAAGCAACAAAGCTTCGAAGTTACAGAGGTCAGATAAAAAAAATAAAAATGAAGGAAGATGAGAATATTGCATCCTACTTCTTACAAGTCGATGAAACAATGAATGCAATCATAGGATTGGGAGAAGAAATCAAAGAATCTATGATTGTTCAAAAGGTATTAAGATCTCTTCCTATGCGATTTAACCCTAAGATATCAGCACTCGAAGAAATATCGGATCTAAACACAATAAGCATGGACAAACTGCATGGAATCTTCAGAGCATATGAAATGAGAACTGACGAGGAAAATCTAGATGTAAAAAAAGCAACCTTCAAAGTATCCAAAAGATCAAAGCAAAAGAAAAAGAAATAAGAAGAATATAGCAGCAACGATGACGTCTCAAAAGATGATGAGGTCAAAAGATTGAACAAGGGAACCAACGGTAGGTATAGAGGTAAGCTTCCTTTAATTTGTTTTAATTGTGATGGTATTGGTCATTTTTCTAACAAATGTCCTCATAAGAAAAAGAGAAATGATGAAGGTTACTCAAAATGCAAACACACATATAAAGGCATAATAACTACAAAGAAAGTTTTCCAAAATAGCTTATGCACCAAAGGAGACATCTCATCATTAGATGAAGATGAATTCAGTGACAGTGAGATAGGAAGATTTCTATTCATGGTAGTAAAAGACTCTGACAAAGAAGACTCCGAAGAAGAATATGAAGAACACGAAGAAGAATATGAATAAGTCAAAGAAGAAATTCAAGAGGCAAAACTTTACTATCAAGAATAATTAATGTGTGCCATAGAAGTTATTAGAAGAGATAAAAAGAAGAACAAGAAACTACAAGTAGAATTAGGCAAGAAAAAAGACACTCGAGAACTAGAGCAAATGATCACAAAATTGAAGGTTCAAATAGAAGAATATAAAATAATTGAAGAATCACTCAAAGAAAATCTAGAAGAAAAGGACAGGATCATTGGAAACTTGGAAGCAGAGATTGTCACACTAAGAAAGGATATTCAAAAGAAAAATATGCAGAATAGCTCAAAAGTTTTGGATGACATTATCAGCAGTCAAAAATCTCATCTTGACAAGACCGGACTTGGATACAATCAGACAGAAAAGGGATCAAGCTCCAAAACAATAGAGAAAGAAACATATCCAAAAAGATATGCAGAAACAATCAAAGGGGATAGAAGGATATACAAGGAAGATTACAAGGATACTCCTCCACCAAGAAGATTCAGATTTCAGAATCAACAACCAATAGATAGGCCTCAAGAAGAAGAAGGATTCATAAGAGCACCTCCCTTCAAAAGATCCTCAACTCCCAGGTATCAAACTATATTTTTTGGTTTATGTTATGCATGTAATAATTGTGGACATAAAGCTGTGAATTTCAAAGACAACAAGAAGAACAATAAAAACCTTGAGAATCATACACAAAGGGGTTACTCAAGAAGACCTAGTGAAACACACAGAAGAAGTTACAACAATTTTGAATCTTTGATCATTGAAGTGGAATGTTGTAAATGTAACAATTTTGGACATGTAGCCAAAGATTGCAGAATGATAGTCCCTCCTAAAGAACCTCAATAGAATAATAACAGTCGCAGACAGGAACCTCAGAAAACAACATGGATAAGAAAGCAAGATCAATATAGCAATGAATAATGCACACTCGCTCTACAAGCTAAGCAAAAGAAACGTGGATGGTATGCTGACAATGGGTGTTCAAAACACATGAAAGGTGATAGAGACAAGTTTCTTACATTACGAAAGGAAAGATATGGATTAGTCGCCTTCGGAAATGATGATTCATCCAAAATCATTGGAAAAAGAACACTCTAAATTGGGAACAAGAATGAAAATGTAGAAAACGTTCTACTAGTAGAAGATATGAAACATAATCTTCTAAGTGTGAGTCAAATGTGTGACCAAGGTCATAAAGTTACTTTCGATTCAAAAAAGTGTGAGATAAGAAAAGAATGTTCATGGAAATTGATTGTTACAACTGCAAGAACTTCAAGCAACATATATGTGTTAAGTGAAATTGGAAATGAAAAATGTTGTCTAGGAAAGAAAGATAAAAGTTTGCTATGGCACATAAGAATGGGTCACATGCATTTTTATAACCTTATCAAATTCAGCAAAAGAGAAGCAGTCAGAGAAATGCCCCAGGTCATGAAACCAACCAACACTTTATGCAAGCATTGTCAACAAGGAAAGCAAACAATATCAGGTTGAAATCAAAGGAATATTCAACGACAAGACCACTAGAAATTGTGCATACTGATCTAGTTGGAACAACTACAACAAAGGGCTTAAAAGGTGAGATATATTTTATGTTATTAGTTGATGATTATACAAGAATGAATGCAGTTTGCTTTCTCAAGAATAAGTCAGAAGCTTTTGAAAACTTCAATTTCTACAAGGAAATGGTTGAAAATGAGATGGATTCAAGAATCAAATGCTTGAGATCTGATAATGGAGGATAATTCACCTCAATGGAATTTATGGAATACTACAAAAATCATAGAATAAAAGGGAAATTCTTCATTTCTAGGACACCTCAACAGAATGGAGTTCTTGAAAGAAAGAATAGGAAAATACAGGAAATGGCTCGAACAATGCTAATGGATTCAAAATTGATAGATATTTTTTGGACACAAGAAGTGCATACAACATTTAACATTCAAAATAGAGTAATTCTCAGAAACAACACCGACAAAACTCCTTACGAGCTATGGAAAGGAAGACCAACAAATGTGAAGCACTTCATAGTTTTTGGAAGCAAATGTTATATCAAAAGAGAAGATGAAAGAATGGGAAAGTTTGACTCTCATGTGGAAAACGGAGTACTTGTTGGTTACTCAAGAACAAGGAAAGCATACAAGTATTACAATCTAAGATTGAACAAAGTTGTGGAAAGCATCAACATGACAATTGATGAAACAGGTAGACCAGAATCAAAGGGAGAAGAAAATTAATCAATGAAACAACCCTTAGAAGAAGAAGTAGAAGATGAAAAAGGAGTAGAAGAGGAATATGAAGAGAATCTGATAGAAGCAGAAGAGCAAGTTCAACAAGTGTCTCAAAAGACACCCAGTAAATGAGTACAGAAGAATCATCCTTTAGAACAAATTATGAGAAACAAAGATGGAGGAGTTGAGACTAGAAGAAGAATCTGTTCACCAGAACAAACACACCTAGCACTCTCATCTACAATTGAGCCGAACTGTTTTGAAGAAGCCAACATGAATGAATTTTTGAAAAAGGCCATGGATGAAGAATTGGATCAAATAGAGAAAAATGACACTTGGGAATTGGTTCCAAGACCAAAGAATAAGAATGTGATTGGCACAAAGTGGGTCTTTAGGAATAAATTGAATGAAGATGGCCAGGTTACAAGGAACAAAGATAGGCTGGTATGTAAAGGATATGAACAGGTTGAAGGAATCAACTTTGAAGAGACATTCTCCTTAGTTGCCAGAATGGAAACAATCTGTCTACTTTTAGCTTATCCATGCTCCAAAATTATTAAAATGTATCAAATGGACATAGAATCGGCTTTTATGAATTGGGAACTTGTAGAAGAAGTCTAAATCGAACAACCAGAAGTTTTCAGTTGTCAGAGAACGCAGATTATGTGTGTAAATTAAAGAAGGCCTTGTATGGTCTAAAAGAGGCTCCTAGAGCATGGTACTCTAGATTGGATAAGTATCTGCAGTAGGCAGGGTTCAGAAAAGGAAGTGCAGACAACAACCTCTACATCAAGGTAAGTCAAGGTAATATTTTATTAGTTGAAGTTTATGTTGATGATATTATTTTTGGTAGTGATGATGACAGGTTAAGCCAGAAATTTGCGAAATATATGAAGAATGAATTTGAAATGTCATTACTTGGAGAACTATCCTTCTTTCTGGGACTTCACATACATCAAAGAAACCAAGGAATTTTTATCTCCCAAACCAAGTATATCAGAGAAATGCTAAAGAGGTTCGGAATGGAATATTGCAAACTAGTTATCACTCCTATGAAAACTAGTTGCAAGTTGAGAAAAGATGATGATTTGAAGTCTACAGATCAGAGGCAATACAAGTCAATGATTGGAAACCTACTATATGTGATAGCATCCAGACTAGATGTAATGCAGGTAGTTGGATAGGTGGCATGGTTTCAAGCAGCACCAAAAGAATCACATGTATTAGCAGTGAAGATAATTTTTAGATATCTCAAAGGAACATAAGAGTTTGGATTATGTTATCCAAAAGGAAAGGATCTATCTCTTATTTCCTACACATATGTAGATTGGGCAGGTTGTATTGATGACCAATGAAGCACCAGTGGAGCAGAGTTCTACTTGGGAGAGTGTTTAGTATCATGGCTAAGCAAGAAACAATCATCAATATATCTATCTACAGCCGAGGAAAAGTATATTGCAACATCAACATGTTGTACACAGGTTCTTTGGATGAAACACAATTTGACAGATATATAGGTTGAGTATGATGAGCCCATTCCAAACTATTGTGATAATACAAGTTCCATCAGTATCTCAAAGAACCCGATGATGCACTCCAAAACAAAGCACATTCCAATCAAGTATCACTTTCTACAGGAATAAGTTGCAGAAAAGAACATCATAGTTGAGTATGTGGGCACAAAATAACAAATGGAAGACATCTTTAAAAAACCACTTCCACAGGAAGCCTTTGAGTATCTTCACTAGAGACTCTGAGTTATTTCTACTCCAAAATGAATTTTTTTGAATGATTATATTATATTTCTTAGATGTACACGAGGAAGCAAGATAAAGAGGACAATTCAGTCAGGGGGAGTAGCCTCGGATGGAAAGATACCTTTATCATTGATGAAAAAGGGGGATAGATTCATCAGATGCAAAGGACAGAGGAATGGTTCAAGGGGGATCAATGGTCATAGAGATGCAAAGGACAAAGGCATGTTTCCAGGGGGAGCATGAGTGATATGACTTCGGTATTGCATGACATAATTTCAGTTTTACATCAGAGTGTTGCCACCAATGCCAAAGGGGGAGATTGTTGATTATGGTTGATTGTCATTGATGTAAACCATTGAAGAAATCCCGGTAGCACAAAGTTTTGGGTAATGGAGCCAAGTTTTTTTTATGTAAAGATGACTCATTATTTTCTTCTCATCGTTGATAATAAGTAGAAATGGATGAACTCCAAAGTGGTCCCCTTATGGTGAAATCCCTCAAGGGAAGATGCTTTGCGGATTGAGTTATCCTAGAAGTATGGTTAGAGAACCCATTATTATTTGTGGAATAATGAGATTAAGAACAATGAATTTGTCATCGAAACTATCCTATATTGATAGTTCTTGTTATGCCATTTCCTGCGGTATGTGGAACGTCACATAAATCCTCATGGTTAGAGAGTTATGGCCATGAGAAGTTAGAGAACCCAGGTTTGGGTAATGGACCCAAGTTTGTTTGAAGGATAATGGTATGATTTTTAATATATTTTTAGGTAATACTATTCTGTATGGATGGTACATGTCATTCCATTTCTGGTGGTATGTGGAACGTCACATAACTCCTCACGGTTTGAGAGTTATGGACTTACAAAGTTGGAGGACCCTCTTATGTCATCTAGAAGCCCCAAAAGGTCAAAGTAGTCAAAGTAGTTTAAGAGATTTTAGAAGGTAAATAATAAAGTGATCCGATGAGTGTACTATAATTCATAGTGAATACAAAATAAATTATTTAAATAATAAATTTAATGGAGAAATTAGAAGTGGGTTAACGCTAAAATAAGGAAAGTGGGCAAAGTGACCTAGAAGATGTGTTTAAGGAAGCTACTTGGAGAGTATAAATAAGAGTCAAGTCTCTCTCATTTTAGACACATTTGAGCATATTGAATGCTTGTAGGTGTCCGAGGTAACCAAAGGATATCTAAGACGAATTTATGAGGGAAGGTGAAGAAAAGAATGTCGAAATTCAAGGAAGGATAAATTTGTTTGATGATGCTTTCTAAGTCTGTAGTATGATGTGTAACATTTTCAGATTGTTTCAATAAATATTCTGTGCGGGGCATGCTCTACAAGGTCTCTCTCTAGAATAAGATAAAATTCAGTAAGGTATGCCATTTTTTCTATACATCATTTTCTGAGAGGTTCCAAGTAGTGACACCTAGAGGAATTGCATAAAATACACCGAAGAACATTGTGTATCAGTTTAATATCTTTATTCATTACAGGTAAAAAATAATTATTATTTCAAGTTAGGGTTATTGACTAATCCAAAACTAGTCATGTAAGAGTAAAGAAAATTTTGATGAAAATGCTAGTTTCTTGTTGTTAAAGTTAAGGAAGGCTTGCAGGTATGTGATCATATACACCAGGTCTATTACAGAGTTATAAATCATATTTGGATGATGAAATTGATTAGGTATTTTGGTTGAGGTAAACCTTGCGTACATGGTTGAGACAAGTAGCTGATGAGTTGTCACATACATGAGGTTTATAGTTGATGATGTTGGTACATATTGATGAGTCATAGTTGATGAGTACTTGACACATGATTGGTACATACTCGGTACATGGTTGGTTTCACTTGTTTATGGTACAGGTTGATTATAGATTGTTTGGTATAGGTTGGTGCATGGTTGATGCACTTGTTTATGGTACAGATTGGTGCATGGTTGATGCACTTGTTTATGGTATAGGTTGGTGCATGGTTGCTACACTTGTTTATGGTAAATGTTGATTACAGGTTGAGGTACATGTTGATGCATGGTTGATGCATGGTTTAGGTTTATTGGTACAGGTTTACAATGATATATCTTACAGTGATACTATGACAGTGGTTCCATCATTCTACTTCTACTTTAGGGCAGTTGGACGGAGCAAGGACAGGTGGTTGTATCCACCTTCTAGTTGTAGCCAAAGAACATACGGGGTTGTAGCCTCCTTCTGGTTATATCCATAGAATTGGGGAGTTGGATATTCCCTCAGGCTATAGCCTGAGAAACTAGGGGGTTGGATCCTCCTTTCAGTTATAGCTGGAAAACAAAGGAATTCGGTGCTTCCAATGAATGTAATTCTTCAAGACATATAAGAAAAATCATTCTCTGGTTTTCTCCCGATTTGGGTTTCCATGTAAACCACTGGTGTACTGTGTATGTGTGTGATTGTTCATTTCTTATTTCTCATTATTGGATAATAATTCTACATTGATATAACACTTGGATTATTTGGAGAAAAGGGATAATAATTACACTATCATTGATTCACCCCCCCTCTCAGTAATCCAACAGATAAAATGAGAATGATACCACAATAGGACTAGAATAATACCAGAATAACACCAGAAAGAGCACTTTGATTATTGAGAGAAATGTTCACTTGCCTGTTCGAGGGGGGAACCTCCAGGAGAGAGGAGATCTATTACAATAATATCCAATACAAAACTTCGCATACCCTCTATTCCTATTTATACTAAATCTATCTATCCAAAAGAACAATCTAAAGGAAGATCCTTCTAGAAGCGAAAGCTTCTATTAGGTATTCTTACATTTGGCTTATTCCTCCTTATTGCTATGCCTTATTAATATTGAACTTTATTACATGGAAATATATTATTCTACCAACTTTTGGGGTTAGGTAGGTTAGGTCCCTAATAGATGTTTATTAGAAAATACATGCAAAGGATAATGTACTATTCAACAAGACATTAGATGCTCTATGAGGGCCAAATAATGTTATAATGAGGGGATAAAGATATGAAGAGAACTACATGGAAGAAAGTTAATCAAAAGTGGATAAAGCTAAACAAATCCAAATATATCAAGAGAAATGAAATTGAAGTCGTATAATTTTTTCCAATGCAACCCAGATGTAAAGAAATTACATGGAATATTAGGCTCCCAAATAGACAAAAAATAGTCAAAAAAAGTCTATGGTTTGCAAGTTCTTTGACCGAAATAAGATATTGGAACCAACCAAAGTGTATATGATTCTTCATAGTGTGATAATGAACAAATTTCGATCATGTGAGAACTAAATAATTTGAGTGGAAATGAGGGTTCCTCTTCCATAGTCATAGGTAACCCATCAATTAGGTAAATAGAGCCATGGTACATATTGCCTCTAGATCAAATCCATAGAATATAAATGTCAGATTGGCTAGGAGATATTGGCTAGGATAAGATACACTGGAAATAAAGTATGCAGGAACATTTGTATTTATCATGAGGGTTGATATAAGCATAATGAAAATCAGTAACTAGGAATAATACAAAGATGGTTGAGAAAGGAAAAGAGTGATGGGCTCAAGGATTCCTTTTTTCACATGCATAATAACAAGGTTGACATAATAACATGGGAATAAGTCCAAGGATAGGCATGCTACAATGGGGGAGGCCAATAAATACAATTTTTAGTGATATAAATAGGGGATGAATAGGGAGATGTAGCTCTAATGATGAAGAATCGGTGGGATAAATAACTAAGAAAATATGATGGAGGGACTAAAACATAGGGATTCCAGGGGTCACGCATTGTAGAGTGCTCTGAAAACATTGACTAGGGATGATGCCAAAGGAGATTATGTATGTTCACAAGTGAGATAATGAGAAAATTTATGGATTCCCAATTAAGAATAAATTAATTTTGGATTGTGGTACATACAAGGAGATAAGTGCCTAAAAAATAACCATATGAACCAATTAAAAGAGAATTATAACGAGTGGAGGTGATCAAGTGGTGGGGAAAAATGGAAATCTCATTGAAGGTAGATAAATGAAGAAAAAATATTGTAAATGAAATTTACTATATGTATGAGACAAAGAGTTTATAACATAAAGTGAAATGTAACCGATAATGCCAGTAAAACATTAAGGGAGTCCAAGGGAAATAGTTAATGATTTTAAGGAAAAGGAGCATGCAACTCAACTCCAAGTCATAGAGTATATGAACTCTTCATACTTGAGGGGATACAATAGCATTAGTTCATGAATGAAATAGGGTACTAATCAATGTGAACCTATAGAGGGAAATTTTTATGCTAAGGGGGTAGATTACCTATATGTTATTTTGAGGAAGCATACCTATAGTAATAGTGTCGAGCTGAAAAATAGTGGTGGAACAAGACTATAGTTCTCATTAAATAATTGCACACATGGAAATAGTACCACTGTTAAAAGTGATTTTGAAAATAAGGCCAACTATGGAGGCTACATGAAAAACAAAATTTATAACCCAATATTCATGCATTTTAAGTTCAATAGGAACAATGGCATTCTGATGAGGTACCCAATAATAAGAAATTAATATCATAATGAACAAGGTTTGGAGAAAAGAAATGTAATAGTGTAAATGGTGTGTAAAAATAATCTAACATGATGCCAAAAAAAGAAAAATAAATTCTAGAAAAGTTTCTAAATAGGGTAAGACCCCCAAGTTTGAAAATCATTTGTACTTGGTTCAAATCAAGCTAATCATGAGGTCCACCGTTTCCAAATAATATATCTTTCATTTCGATAGCAAATTTTTAGTTATTTAAGTTCCAAGTCGGATATCTAAACCTCTTCTTTATTTTTGTTTCTTTCACTTCCTAGTTTAGGGTTTTATGGGTATGATGGGAGCCTTGGAATCCTTCTATCTAGGTGCACAATTTTCAAGATACTTTCTACGTGGAACACACAAAATATGGTCGAAAAATAATTATTCTAATGCACCTATTAAAGAAATAAGTGCATTAGAAATGTTCTCGTTGAATAAATTGGTGTGAATTGAGATCATATCTACTCAATGATTATGTGTGCATTGAAAGTGCACTTGCTAGGAAAATAGGTGCATGATAGAGGCACAAAAAAAGTGGGATAGAAGTGCATTGAATCTAATTGAGTATATTTGGTGATGGAATTGAAACAATCATGAGAATACACTTTATAGATAGAGACTCTACAATCCTATGAGAATATATAAATGGGGATCAAGTTGTTGAGAGACTATTGGTGAGGTGGGGGTTTCTCATGTTCCTTGAGAATGCCTTGATGTTATTAGGGGATATACTACTGTCAAATATCATTGAGTAATGGGATGTGGATACAGAGGTGTTAATTATGTAGGGTGAGTGAGTGGAGATCACATTATAGGATATATACTTCATGAATATCTTTCCCAGGTATGGATTCGTGGGAAACATTCTACTAATGAGGCCATGGGAATTGCCAATGGAGGAGTTCTTTGTGAGTTAATACCAAGATGGTTCTAGGTTGCATGGATTGACTATTAAGATAGATGATATTGAGTGATTAGAGACTTGGGATATTGTTATTGGTTATGAGACTAGTTATTTCCTATCTCAAAGGCTCATCATGGACACATTTTTCCACCATGATATGACTAAATATCTGATTTTGACCATATTTAATAGTAAGCCATGAATATTTTTTCATGTTTCTTAGTGGATGCATTTTGAGGTCGAATTTTGTGTATATCATACCTTTTTTCTCTAATATGTATGCTAAGGGATGTGTGTAGCATCAAACATGTCGAAATCCATCAATTGAGGGATCCTACAGGAACCAACATCCTTAAATAAAGGGACCATATCCCCCTAATGATTAAGATATTTTCCCCGTGATTTTGGGTCAAAATCGCAGTAGATCAAAATTGTATGTAGAAGACATAAATATTCCTTAAGGGACAACTATACAACAATGAAATAATAGCTACTTTTACTAGGAGAAAGTAGGGAAAGAAAGGAGAAGAAAGAGTGCCCCTTAAGTATCTTGTACGATGTCGATCCCCTCTCCAATTTGACTAAGAGCTCCCAATCCTCTGCCAAAACTAGCCTACAAGATAGAACCCAGACAAAGCATTGCTACGAGGTAGTTATGCAATCAAATAGTATGCATATTAAGCATCATATCTGAAGTAAACTTGATAAATAAAAACATATAATGAATACACGATAGGAGGTAAAACAAACTCTTCTAATAAAACCAAATTAGAAAGGTAAGTTACAACCTTGTCTCTCCTTTGGCACTACTTTGAAGTCAGTTGTCTGGGTTCCTCCAAGAATCTGTCAAGAATCAACTCAGTCGCTATACTCTTCCTTGTATATCCAAAAATAAGTATAAGGAGACACCCTATGGATATATAGATAGGAAAGAGGTATTGGAAAAGGCGTTTCCAGATTAGGGTGGTGTTACTCAAAGGATAATAGGAAAGGGATGATTGCTAGATGTTGACAACGTAACCTGGAACCAAAATAATTGACCTATCCTTAGCCCTAAATGGTGCTTTTATATCTTCACTAAGAGGTTGGGGGAGTTGGATGTTGTTTTTTATGGGCATGGGGACATTGGGAAACAATCCCAACCGAAAAAACCTGCCTGAAATATCAAGATTATTTAATTGTTAATTATTTTTTAGGGCATCTGTAGGTTCAAAACTAGGAAGTCATAGATGTCCACCTGTTGCACAAGGGAAACCCATAGGTATTCTCAAAAGGAATGTTTTTTAAATTATTTTGATGAGGAAAGTTGGTAAAATGTCTAGCAATCTTTGCGAAAGGGTTAGGCCATGGCACAAATGCAAGGTGTGGCATTTGGCATTATAAAAAATGCCCTCTAATATGTGAGTTCATAAGGAAAAAATGATGGATGAAGTAAATTATTAAGTTTGAGAGGTGCGGATGAATTGAAGTACCCATGAAGGTTCCTGAATAATTGATCCAAAAACAATAACCATCAACAAATATCAAGGAAGAGTTTTCTCTTCCCAAGTCAGGCATACCCATTCTCAAGAGTGATGCAAGCATGGTCGCCAAAGCAAGTACACTGCAAATTCATGGTATATGTAAAATATAGCTATAGTCCATAGCCACAAATAATACATAGTGGATCCATGTGATGTAAATGAGGTAGAAAGAATGGCCATGAAGAATACAAAGTGGATCCATGTTAATGTACATCATAGCCATGAATAGATACACATTGGATATATGTCTCAAGATCAAGAACAAAGGATGTCTAGGACCAAGGAAATGAACAAGATGATCCTCTGCGAGTACCAATGTCTATGACATGAAACCATATGAATCAGGAAGGAGAACAAAATATGTGGTTCTCGTAGTTCACCTGAAGTCCTCACAACGATTCGTCGTGGTAGTAGTCTACACTATGTGAATAGATGTGTTGAGGTCTAACATAGTCAGACATCATTTGATTACTGGTTGATGTATATGGTTAACACGCATGATACAACCCATCGATAATGATAATGGGATTTAAGGTACCATGGTACAATCTAACAAGTGTGAATAAATGAGTTGGCATCGAACACCTGGTAGAATCTATCAAGCATGGGACATTGATGTATTCCCACTGTCAACAAGAAGGGAACCTACCACTAATGATTGGAATCCCCAATGTACCAAACACATGTCTAGATCCATTTCCCATAGAAATATGTGTTGAATTCGATGGGAAGAGATTCGTTGGAAGGAAGGAATTAAGGAATCCTCCATCAACCAGTATGACGGGTCACAGAAGGCCAAATATTTGAAAGAAATCAAAACAAAATATTTATGATCATGATGATGAGATTGACTTGGGAAGGTCAACTTGCAAGGTTAGGCACTAAATATAGAATGTTTGAATTAGGCTAAAAATTTCCCTTGAACATAAGCATGACACATTATTTTACTTAGGCGACATGGACTATGAACTAGGATATGTTTGTGATACATGAAGAATCAACAAACGCTCTGTATAGTTGGAAGAATAACCAACCAGGGGAGATAAAACTCAAAACGAGAAAAAGTCTCCTAAATCCATACTAAAACCAAAATAATGAGACATGGACTCAAGAATGTGCTTGGTTCAAGGGTAACAAGCGTGCTTCTAATAAAAGAGATAGATGTTTCCCCCCCTCTTTTTAGTTTTTAATTTTTTTTTTGTCTTTTTAATGTTATTAAAGCCTGAAAAAGAATAAAATAATGGTATGATACAGTGGAGGAAATGCGTGTCATGGGAAATAAAACTAACTAGTTCCAGAGTGCAAGGAACATACATGTGCTCAATGCAAGGAAGCATGTGCAGGATGAGGACACTCAAGGGATTTTCCCTCCACGGATAAGGTGTCGAGCCGCAAAGGCATAAATTGCAAGGTTGGGAACTTATAGGAATGCATAAATAATTGGTTCAACAACAACATGTTGAAGCCGACATTAGGCCTAAAAGCACGAGCATTCAATATGAAATGAATTTATAACAAAAATTTGGGAAGTAAACCCCCCATGGTGGTATTTTTTGTAATTTTACTCCCCAGGGCCCGGAAAAGAGTAAAGTAATACCAAGAAGAACTCTTCTAGCCTTATAGGAAAAAATTAAGCCATTTTCATACATAATATGTTCAATCTGAAAAAGGGTTAAACTTATACCAAAAAGGCGTCTCCTCAAATACATTTTGCGAGTGTGATAGAGACAAGATCACTCGTCCATATTTTCATATTTAAGGAGTCTTAAAAGATCTTAAATATGGACTCCCTTGTCCTTTTTCGTAAATTTAGTCTCTTGAGAGAAAAAAAGAGTAAAACAAAACCAAGGATAAATCTTATATTCTGTAGACTAGAGCATACATTTTTCGTAATTAGTCTTGTTCAGTCTGAAAAAGGGGTAAATGTGTGTGGAACAGACGTTCCTTCGGGTCCATTTAATGAGTGTACGTTGAACAAGGTCACTCGACAATCTTTTCAATTTTAAGGATTTTGAAAATAGCTTAAGTATGGACTCCATAATGTTGTTGTGAGCAACATATAAAGGAGGGATTCCCATGAGTAATAGCCAAAACAAGAGTAAGAAGCATGAAGTTCGAATGAAAACTCATGGTGGGGCTAAAGAGGATTCCTGAGCCTAAAACGAAACTTGGAGCATGAATGCAAGTATACTTAGTTCTTTAGTGAAGATGGATTGTCTCTACCCTAGATTGGCTTTATGAGTTAGAGAGAATGGATTTAAATTTATTTCCTACCAAGGGATTCTAAACTAGAGTGCCCACGGAAGTTAGGCTCTACCATCAACAAAATGATGATTTTGAGAAAAGGAGAAGGTTTCATTGCTTGTTAATAGGGTCCACTATAGGTTTAAGTGGCAATGGAAACTGCTAATGAAAAAGTTCAGGTGAATGAACCCTATCATAAATTCCATTTATAAGGAAATTACCTACCTAGAGTCTTGTAAAAGACTCGGAAAATCGATGAAAAGAAACCAAAGAGCAACCAAATTATAGCCTAAGACCTGCAAAAAGGGCCATGGAACTACGAGAGATTGACCATTAGTTGAAAATTTGGAAAACAATATTGAAACTATAGGAAGTGGGTTTTTAAAATTAATAAATATTGGTTTATTTACCCATTTACCAATTAATTTTTACCATTTTACCCAAAAAAAAAATAAAGTGACCAAAAACCCTTGAAGTGCCATCAAAGATTTGCAGAGCTTGGAGCAACAAAACTACTTTCTACCTGGACCAAGTAAGTGTCTTCACCCTACCTTGCATTCCATTTCTTTATTTATCCATTTTCATGAAAAAAAGAGGCTTAAGCCTCTCTTATTCAACTCGTTTTTGCACATTTGCGGGCATCCTTAAGTAAACCCTCAGATATATGCAACTGGTGTAGACACCAGTCGTGGATATCCGTGACTATTCTAACTAGAGGCCATAGATGCCTGGAGAAGTTTTTGAAAAAGAAAAGCTAACTCAAAAATTGTCTTTGAAATTGGGAAGGATGTTTGTTCACTGGAGAGAATGTGAACACAAAAAGGTGGACCTGAAAGTATTCGATGATGGTGATACAAAACAAGTTATACGTTCATGTGGCATGTACAATTTTTTTCAAATTGGTGGAATAAGGGTGCAAAGGATATTATTGAATCTCTTGATTGACTATTCGCACCCTATTGTGGAGGAATTTATGCTCACTAAACAATCATTGACCATCACTGTGGAAGACATTTACTTCGTTACTAGTTTGTTTGGGAGAGGGGAAGTGCCAAACTTCCAAACTCATGGAGGAGGTGGGTGAAGTATCAATGACTATATAAATGCATATTTTGATGTCGACACTCAAAAAAGTGTATCTCAAGTTCCTATCAAACAAATAACCTATATGAGCCTCCAAGTCATCCTCTATATTATGGTTCGAATCATGGTATCCAACATTTTTCACTTGGAATATCAGGAAAAAATGTAGCATGGGGTTGAATGCTTACGACCCATGATGTATGACTAGTGTACGACAATGCTCACTTGCATGAAATCACAAATTATTAATTGCGAGATTAGGAAGGCTAAGAATTATGGCTTCGGAAGTGTCCTATGCACTTTATTCGTTTATCTGGTTCCTATGATGATCCCAAGGACATACATACGAGGACACTTACAACCATGGCTATCCATGTTTCGATGGATTGAGTTGATAGCTCGACTAGGAGGTGGGAAAATTTCCAATCCCTAAGATGAGGATTTCTTTTGTTGGTCGGAGTTCCAAACTCCATTTATCAAGGAATATCCTTATGTGGGCATCGATTTTACCAACAATCTGAACATCATCATCCCTCCTGAGGATGAGCCACAAGATATAGATAACTTGTTATTTTATATTATTTGATTTTTATTTTCCGAATATATATATGTACATAGAAATGTAAAAGCACTATCTTTTTGTGAGATCCAATTAACTTTTAAGTACTTTACTTTTTATGCAGATAGAGCACCCATGAGGCCGGCTAATGTCTCACGAAATAGCCAACAAATCAGAGAGGTGGTAGGTCTCAGTTATGATGCATCTAGGACCTTGTCAAGTGTGGGAAGGAATTTTGGGCCCTCACTCGCAATGTTCCTATAGATACTATAAATGACCTCCCGGTAGGCATCCATTGCCATGTCGTGGGGGTACCTAGGCCATGGGTTTGACTATTCTGGAATTTAGAAAATACCGTCGTTTATTATGATAGATTTCACTGGCCTCAGGCCTAGATATTATGTGCTCATCATACCATTTTTGTACTTATATGATATTATATGACATTCAGGGCTAGGATACCCAAATTTTGTACTTATGGATCCCATTTATATATATATATATATATATATATATATATATATATATATATATATATATATATATATATATATATTATTTTTATGAGTTATATACATTTTGTATTTTACTTGAAAATGTGAAGATGTACATGTGAATTTGTTTGTTTACCTTACTGGTGATGTAAATTCCAATCCAAAATATAATGAGCGTAGGCATCATCTAATTCATTAGATCTCCTAACATGTTCATAAGTAATAAAATCAAATGAATTCTCCAGAGGAAATACCCTAAGGAAAACACGTAACAACATCAGATCATGTTCTCGATATAGACCATTTAACTGTGATACCACCAATTGCGAATCCATAAACACTTGAAGGTGATTAATGCCATATGACAATGAAAATTTCAAAAGCTCAATAACTACACTATATTCAAGAATGTTGTTAGTAGTCTCCCTGAGAGACACACCCCTAGTGAACACTAGCTGACTGGAAAGAGAATAAATCACCCAAGAAGTGGGTGGTACATGTCAAGTATGGGGACTGGCACCATCCACGAATCTGAAGTAGATCAACAAATCCTATGGAATATTCCACATAGCAGAAGCACATCAATCACTAATGCAACAAAAGGACAAAAAATTCTAAAAATATATATGTACATCATAGAAAATAAATACAAGAGTGTTAATGCTTACTCCCTCGGGCTCAAGAATATCACTTATTAAGGTAGAGCCAATTTTTGGGCTCCGACATCACATTACCTTCATAATTTGTGAGTTCATAAGATCATTTATCCAATACTCATCGCACGATATATGGTACGTACCACATGAGGTTTAATGTACCTACCCCTAGGGAATCCTTGTCCTTGTCATTGACTAACACAAGGTCTTCCTTGCAGAAAACCCTAGGAAAAATGGATTTATTGTACTGATACTTGCACACTTATTGTGCTCTTTGTTTTCTAACGTTGCATCTTGACATTTCTCCTCAAGATGTTTGAGATAAACTAAGAACTCCCCGAGCTAATTCATGTCAGGAATGATCTCAACTGCTATTTTAAGTGAAGGAACCTCACATTCAATTGACAAAAATTATTCCACTCTATGTATGATTTGGAAAGTAAATAAACAACTATAAATTTTGACTGAGGTCTGGTAAGGCTGGATAATGCATCAAATGCCACTTCATTGGAGATGAGTTGATCTTTACTCTTAATTTCATTTTTAGTTATTTTTTCATGGCTTCAACTTCACTGTTGGCTTGAGAATAGTAGGTAGATGAATTATCCTACCTACACAACTTCATTTGAACCCAAAATTCGACGACATCCTCTGACAACACTCAAAAAATTGGTTTTGTCGTCGAATATTGCATTAAACATTTGTAATTTGTTTTTCATTTTTTTCACATCGTTGACCTCCTCGGATATCCGATGAGATAAGGTCATCGGATATCTGACAAAACAAAGTTTATGTTGACCTTTCCACATGGCCTAGTCAACATCCCCCTCATTTTTCATTGTAACGGTCAATATATCCACTAGTCGTCTGATATCCGACAAGGATTTATTTATAAATACTACAAATGCAGGAAACATTCCGACATTTTTTCTATACTAAAGACGACTTACGAAGTTTACAGGGACTATTTTTCGTGAAAACAACTAGAGTTATTTGATTTGTTACTATCATTGGAAATAGTTGAAGTGTGGAGCTTGATTTTTTAAGATCAATAATCATCTCTTAGGTTTGGTGATCAAGGAAAATGTCACATAAAAATATTCCTAATCGAGAAGAACAAAATTGAGAAGCACTAGCTAGATTTTGGGATGGAGTGAGAAAAAATGATGATGGGAAATTTTGTTGTCCTTGTTGTCAATGAGAGGGCTTTAATAGGAGAATAATATTGATCACAACATCTAAACGACATTGTATTGAACCTGGACACGTTGAGGGGGGGCATGAATATTATTCATTGGTAGGTTGTTCATTATATATGTCTTTATATTGCTCTTTTTGTAAATGTATGTATGATTTTTATATTTTTTATATATACACTAATATCTATTTATGGTTTGTAATTATAAAGGAAAGGCCTCCTAGGGAATATTTCCAGGAGAATGTGGCTGCAAAATAAGCATCGAAGGAACACGGAGATGTGAATATTGAAGATAAAGTTAATGATCATATGGAAGAAGATGATCATGTACATAACATATTTGAAGATGATAGTACAAATAGATTGATCCATGATACATTTAATGTTAGAGTGTATGTTCATGATGATCATGAAATTGATGACTTTGATGATGTTCATGATTTACGTCTACTTGAGAAGGCATATGAGCCCCTTTATGAAGGATCAAACATAAATCTTCTTTATGCTATATTGTTGATAATTAAATTGCAGGTTATGAATGGTTTTTCAAACACATCGATCATACAGATGTTAAGGTATGTAACATATTTCATCGATTACATATATATGATCATGATAAAGGTTATCTTTGTTATTTTAATATTTTTATTTTTAGTTCATAGGTAAAATTAACAAGGATTGAATATGTGTCATTAATATTATTTATATTATATTAGCATGTCTTTTTTTTTTTTAAATATGTAGGTTGATGGCTTAATATTTTTTACCATCATCAAATATTTAACCTCGCACATATTAATATTTAGCTTCCATCATGAAAATATTGGAATGGAGTATCAGGAAATTGATGAATCTCCCAATGATCATATTATATATTATAAACAATATGAATTTGAAACAGAATGAGAAGAATTTGATAGCAGTAGATATCGAACATATCAAGTAACAAAAGGGATGCCTCAAAAGGTTCTTCGTTATATTCCCATTATTCCACGTTTTCAACTATTGTTTAGGTGAAAAAACATAGCACAAGTTATGGATTATCATGCATGTAATAGAAGTGAAGATGGAATTCTTCGAATTCATGCAGATGGTTCGACATTTAGAGACATGGAGGAAAAATGGCCATACTTTAAAGAAGAACCTTGTAATGTTAGGCTTTCTTGGAAAACCGATGGTGTCAATCAATTTGCAGAGATGATACCTATTTACTCGGTGTAGTCTATTTCTGTTATCAATAATAACATTCCTCCATGGATGTCAATAAAGAGGGAGCACATAATATTGGCAATGATTTTTCCATTTATATATTTGTTTACAACAAATTGTTTAACGCAATAGCATCTCATTTGTCGTATTTGTTGCATAATGTCATTTATATTTTTCATTTACTCATATATATTATTTATATATGTAAAATGGTTGTAATAATTATGTATTGTATATGTTCAAATCAATTAGGTAAGTACCAAGTTAAAGATATGAATGTATATATCTGGCCTCTTATTGACGAGCTACTAAAGCTATGGAATGGAATCACTATGTATGATGTCTCTAGACCAATAGGAGGAAATTCAATTCCATGCAATGCTTGTGTGGACAATTCATGATGCTCCAGGGCTAACACATTTGTGTGGTATGTAATTATAACGTGTAATTTAACAATATTTAATTTTATGAAGTTGATATATTAATCATGCATGTTTTTTAAATAATCCATTCATTATATATAATTATAATTGGCATAGTTAAAATCCATCCCTTGCAGGTCTTCAAACAAAGGGAACATTTGCATGTCCAGTTTTTGGTCCGAAGATGAAATCTCTTCGTTCAAAAAGTTTAGGAAAGGAGGTGTTTGATGATTATAAGCACTTCCTCTCTAAGAATCATAGGTATTGAACTTCCGATAAACATCTTTTCAATGGGAAAGAAGACACTGCATTAAAACCATAGAGAATGACACCTCACCTATGGAATTTTCAATATAATATAAATCATCAAGGTACAAATCAAATTGTTTATCTATCATCATATATGAAATGTTTTGAATTTTGTTTTTTTGTATTGTATTTTGATAATTTATTGTAAATTTGTAATTTCTTTAACATCTATGATTCATGATGTTTGTGATCATGAAGGCATTAATGGGCTTCCACCAGGAATGAAAATTTATCCCAAACAATTTAGTACGTTTCCCTATTATGATCACCTACAAATTTTTCATTTGTTTGTTACAATTCATATTGGAAAGAATGTAGCTAAAACATTATGGCGAATATTGGAAGGAAGGAGTGACAAAGAAAAAATTATCAAAAATTACAATGACATTTAGGAAGCCAATCATGCAATGAAAGATGTCATCCAATTAAATAGTGATGGAGACCAGATTAATATAAGCTCACTTCCATGGTTACTGACAGAGAAACAAAACAGTGTTGTAAAATAAGTCATACAAAAAATTAAATTTCCCACAGGACTTTGTTCAAACACAAATAATATCTTAACAAAGAAGGGTGAATTTTGGGGGGGTAAAAACGCATCATTGAAATACCTTCATTAAGGTAATCATTCTGGTATATATATTTTGATATTTGTATACTGCATGATGTTGTTGTTTCTTGTCTACTTTTGGAAAAATTAATGAAACGTTTTTGTTGTTATAGTATGTTCTACCTCTATCTCTCCCAGACAACTTCGACGACAATGTCAAACAAGTTATAGATGATCTTGGAAAATACATGAGGTAAGTAGTGATTCTTTGCATGCATAAAGTGGTTGTTTAATTTATTGTAGAACTTATATTTGACATTTGTAGTTTTACTAATTGTTATCTTCTATATTGTTTATTTTCATTAAATCTCATGATTTGTTTGCATCACTTGTAGATGGTTGTCATCTAAATAAATACATAAATAATATATAAAGTATTGGAGGAGAGAAGTTCCTCGTATAATGTGTGAAATGCAGAAGTATTTACCTTCAACATTTTTCAATGCACAAGAACACTACCTCATACACCAAGTTGAGGAGATTGAATTGTGTGGACCTGTACACACAAGGTCAATGTGGATGGTTGAGAGGAACTTGAAAGTTTTTAAGGGTTTGGTAAGACAAAGAGCGCGTCCTGATGGTTCTATGGTGGATGGATATATGTCATACCAGACCATGGAGGTCCATGGTGTACATTATTGAATATCTTCCTAATTTAGCATTTAAGATTGGTTAAGATCGACACATTTGTGATCCAAACTCCATTAACAATTTCAATCGAGAGTACTTGATGGGGAAAGGTGGATCAAGGAAGGTGAGAGCTAATTATTAGATGGTGGATAGTAATTATAGTACATTTGATTGTTGGTTTTTAAGTATATATTATACTTATTGAATTTTTAATCTTCAATATGCATAAATTTTAAAGGTATATCGTGTTAATTAATTATACATTTGTTAAATATTGTAAGTTTTTTTTCATACAGATGGTCGAGAGTGGGATGCACTACATTTATTTGATGCAAACAATCTTGATTGGATGAATGTATGGATTAAATGATGTAAACAATTTGGTCATGGATCATCATGGGAAGGTGTGGCTTCATTGCTTAAATCAACCCATAGAAATGGAGATTCCAATCTTACATAAAGGGAAATCAATTTGCAATATGGTTTAAAAGATAAACAGGAAAGCATATTAATCAGTCATATATACTTTTTAATTATATTTAATTATATTGATGTAAAATTTGAATTTTTGTATTTGTTTCATACTTTCCTAGCATAAATATGTGAACAAACATCAATTGACGATGCAGTTTTTACATGTTTGTCATATTGTAGGTAAAAAACCATAAGTCTATGTGGTGCAACGGTCGTAAATTTTGCAACAAAAAGATGGATGACATGAAAACAACATTCGATTGTGGGATAACTGCAGTATTTAAGGTGACTAATGTTTCCTCTAGACGTGACAGACATCTAGAAATATCAGAAACTTGACACTATGGGTATTTGGAAGATATTATTGATTGTGACTTTAAATCCTTCAAATTATTTTTGTTTTTGTTCAAATGGTACATGCTACTATTGAATCAACGCGATCCCAATAGAACTATTATTGATCATGCTAATGGATTTACCATGGTCAATACAAGGTCACTTGAGGGAGGAACGCGGCCTTATGTTCTTCCAATCCAATGTGAACATATATTTTACTCATAGGTTGTATGTAAAGGGGGTTGGTCATTTATTATTAGACATGATCCAAGAGGAAGGTCGGTAAAGTATAGTGTAGAGGAATATCAAGAGGGTATTGAACAAGAAGATGATGTAGAGGATAAACATGACTTAGATGATCATGTTCCAGAGGAAGATGTTGAAGAATTAGTTGAAACAAATCATGATGTAGGAGACAATGTTCATGAAGATGATATTGTCTACGATGACGTTATTGAAATTGACATCGGTGATGATGACGACATGGACAATCCTTACAATGTTGAATACGGATCAGATGATATAGATGATCATGTGGACTTGGATGAAGAGGATGATCAATTACATTGCATTTTATGAGGTATGCCTTAATATATCTATTCTATATATATATATATATATTGATTTAATATTGATAGAATTATTGACTTCATGTACTGGTATATTGTATAAATTAATTTTTTAAAACTTTTATGCCACTCATTGTCTATTATGTTGACATATATTGTAGGAGACATTGTTTCTTAATTATGACAAAAAACCATTCATTTATTTTCTACTACATAGATTTTTTCGGGTTACGGGGAATTGAGAGTGATATGAGGGGGGGGTGGGGATATGATGTTCCACCTTCACGTGGTTAGCCCTGTTCAGTAGATAATATTACAATATTACTAAAACAAAGAGAATATTGGTATGGGAGTGTTTCCAGACTCAAAAATGACTCACATAAACAATTTGAAAAAGTGTTCCTACTGATCATGTACTTGACCCCGCTTATAAGTGACATGTCAATGGGGCCAACATTGAATTTTTTTCACTTTTTGTTTATGTGGATTGAAATTAAACATGGTTATACTAAACACATGCATTGACGATATGGGAGGGTTTCTAGACTTAAACATGACTCACACAAACAATTTGACAAGGAACGCTTGATAATATGGTAGTTGATCCTGCTTAATTATAAGTGACATGTGAATGGGGCCAACGTTGAATTTTTTTTCACTTTGTGCTTTTGTGGATTGAAATTAAACATGGTTAGAATAGACACATGCATTGACGATATGGGAAGGTTTCCATCCACAAACATGAATTGTACAAATAATTTGACAAGGAGAGATTTCTAATCATGTACTTGACCCCGCATAATTATAAGTGACTGCTTGTGAATGAGACCAATGTTGAAATTTGACATGGTTAGAGTAGAAACACGCATTGATGGTATGGGATGGTTTCTATACTTAAACATGACTTTCACAAAAAAAATTACAAGGCATGCCTACTGATCATGTACTTGGCCCCGCTTAATTATAAGTGACATGTGAATGGGGCCAACGTTAAAATTTTTCACTTTGCGCTTATATGGACTGAAATTTGACATGGTTAGACTAGACACATGCATTGACAATATGGGAGGGTTTCTAGACTCAAACATGACTCACATGAATAATTTCACAAGACACACCTAATGATCATGTACTTGACCTCTCTTTATTATAAGTGACATGTGAATGGGGCCAACATTGAAATTTTTGCACTTTGCGCTTGTATGGATTGAAATTTGGCATGCTTAGACTAGATGCATGCATTGATGGCATGGGAGGGTTTCTAGACTTAAACATGAATTGCAAAAAAAAATTGACAAGGTGCACCTACTGATCATGTACTTAACCCATCATAATTATAAGTGACATGTGAATGGGACCAACGTTGAAATTTTTTCACTTTGTGCTTGTATGGACTGAAATTTGACATAGTTAGACTAGACATATGCATTGCTGGTATGGGATGGTTTCCAGAATCAAACATGACTCCCACAAACAATTTGACAAGGCGCTCTTACTAATCATGTACTTGACCCCACTTAATTATAAGTGACATGTGAATGGGGCCAACATTGAAATTTTTTCACTTTGTTCTTGTGTGGATTGAAATTAAAGATGGTTAGACTAGACAGATGCATTGATGATATGGGAGGGTTTCCAGACTCGAAAATGACTCCCACAAACAATTTGACAAGGTGCAGCTACGGATCATGTACTTGACCCCGCTTAATTATAAGTGACATGTCCAAACTTAAATGTTCCTACATTCTTATGTATCTTTGAGAATTACTAAGGGAAACACACTACCCAGTCAACATATTTACTAATTGAACCATTATACATATTAAATGAAAACTTTATTTCAAATTTCATAAATCATTTTTCTTACTAGAATTCAAAACGATGCTTATTAAGGTCGTGACATTGTCAAATTTATCTAAGACAAGGCGTGATTTAAAGTGAAAATTAATGCACAAATGACATGTGTAGTACATTAAATAATCCAATTCATGTTGACCTTAACAAAAAAAATCATCAAATATAATTAAAATTTCATACAATTCAAATGATGATGGGAGGGTCTAATTTTGAAATCAAGTTTGATTTCCAAATTATGGTAGGACCCATCAAAAAGAGTTGATGGGAGAGCATGATTTTTGAAGTCGAGCCCAATTTTTTGAAAAAAAAGAAAGGGAAGATAAGTTTGGGTATAAGAGGACATTAAATTTGAAAAGAATAGTTGTTTAAGTGAAAAATAGAAGATACATTACTCAATAACCATGCATGATTTTGAAATCATGCAAAGACAATGTGAACAAAATGAAAAAGGGGGACCAACTTCACAATCTAGCCCAACTTAGGAAGTAGGGAGAGAAAGCTAGAATAAGAAAGTGAAGAAAATATAATTGAGATATTTTGAACAAAAGAAACTTCAATGAAAAGAAAAGGAGACCAAACTAAATCTAAAATTAAAAAAATGAGGAAAGGGTACCAATTTGGGAAATCAAAGAAAAAATTGAAAATTAAGCTCATCTAGCTTACTCATTTCAAAAGAGTTGAAAGAAACTAGGTTGCAAGGGGGACCCAAGTTTTACTCAAATATTAGGTGAGTGTTTTAGGGAACAACATGGTGATGCCCGATGTTTAGGGCCTAAAGTCAATGAGTGAAACTAGGTGCTCTTAACTAAAACCCAATTAGGGAGGATAGATATACACACTTGAATATAAGGCCACAAATCAAACAACAGTACAATATCCATAATCCCACTATCTAATTGACTAGTGGAGATGCCTCTAGCACCCAAAACACCTCCCTATATGGTTCCAATGTGAACAATAACTCTACATATCTGGCCACGACAATGTAACACCTCTAGGAGTGGAGGTCTACTTCAAACAACAAAAGAATATAGGGAACATACCTCCCAAATGATTGAATGATTCTAACCTCATCAACCCACCTAGACATAACTATTGGACAATGTAAAAATTATAACAAACTATCAACAATCATAGGAAGCCAACCTACTCTTTCCCAAGAACTCATAGGGTCTCAAAAGAGAAAAAACCTAGCTTTCCCCTCTTTCTCAATAAAAGTTACATCACCTTACCTCTCAAAAACCTATAAAAGAAATGTTTCTTCCCTTATATATCTAATCTCTTACAAGAGTTAAGTAGATTTCATAAATATGTTTATGTTGAAATTACAGTTAAGGTAGTATAAAATATTTCACATGAAAATCGGTCACCAAATATAACTCTGCAACCTCTAACTAAAGAATCTGAATTCACTTTAGAAGCATAACATTAATGTAAAAAATATTTAATCACATTTAGTACATCATAAGGTACCTAAGGTCACCTAGGATTATGTCATACATAATTCATTTAATTTCTTCCCAAGATGGTGCTTTCCACAATGTTTTTTATATTGAATATTTTGACTTGTTCCACGCAAATGTTGGTTGCTAAAATTTAGTCACAAATTTTTTTTTGAATTCATCCAGCGTCATACCTACTCCACCATGTGGACAATGTAAAAAATCCATTTATAATTAAATATCCCTACCCCATACAGTTATTTGAAAATATACCAATTTATTATTTGGATTATTACCCTTAACATTCTAGATGGTTTCACAAAGAAACCAATGTTGCTCTTAATATTCATCACCCTTCCTAGAGAACTCAAGTAACCTCAAAGGAGACCCTCCTTGCATTGTCGTCATAATACCAAAACAAAATACTACTAAAATAAACCTTATAGGCCTTGTTTGTCCTACTACACCTTTAATATGAAACTAGAATATATTACCACTTCCCTAATTGACTATTGGTTGTGTGATCCTTATACAACTATGTTGACTACCGCCTCATCCTAAATTGGAATAATTTATATATGAAATAAAAATAGAATGAAAACATTTATGGATGTACCCAATATTTCAAGAAGGCCTAAAGTGTGGCCAGGGATAGGAAGAATCTACTAACGATAGGAAGTGCCACCTTTGTTTGGGGGATTTCATCTCCTTCAAAAAGGATAAATATGTTTATGAGCACACCCTATGTTTTTCCATTACCTTTTATTCCTCCATTCTCTAGTTATTCAAAACTAGGTTGGAGTGCAACTTCTTTAGAATATAGATTTACTCCACTAGTTTGTACTTTGACATATATTTGCAACCCTTTATAGATATGACCCTTCAAAGTTTTGAATGTGTTTTCAAAACCAATTCATCTTACTGGAATTACTTCTAGTAACATTCCTCTTTTCTCCAACCATTGGTTGTCCAAACCTCACTTTCACTTCAACCTTTCCAACTCTCACAACTATGATCCGATAATTCTTTGCTAATATACTTATGTACCATTCACTTATCCTTATTATGGCACTCGTCTAATTCATCCAACACTAATATATAATCTTATTTCTTCTCAAATATATCTCATCACTTGTATTACTCTCTACTCCCTCGATAGCACTAAATATTTTGACCCTTCTGCATTACCTTCAGCCTTCCAACCACCTCCCCAATGTAGACTATTTAGTTAACCATCCTCATTGGTTATAAGGGTGGAATTCATTCTTCTACAAGTAGTATTTGATCCAGATATGGATTCTCATTGGCTTTTGAGTTTTTAGAATGGTCCTCAAATGCACATAAAATTATCATCTAGAGTCTTCTTTGAGTGAAATTTCTTTATTTTCTTAGTAAAATTTTCGTTTCATATGCAATGGTGTGTTCTATTTATGAAATTTTCATTTTATTTAGTTAGTTGTTTTAAAGTTTTTTCATAATCCACGGTGACATCCCCGGCCACCAACAGGCCGGGAAATGCCACTTCATGGACGTCTCTCTTAGCTCTCATACCAATTTGTGACATCCTCGACCACAAACAAGATGTGAAACACCACTTCCTGGATGTCTCTCTTAGCTCTGATACCAATTTGTGACATTCCCAGCCACCAACAGGTCGGCCATGCCACCGAATACATTTGCGTAATATTTACATATAATACTTAACAGGAATAAATAGAGATAACAAATGATATTCATATATATTCCTATACATGTCTATCTAATGTAATTTAAACAGTTATAAAATTATGTTCATACACTTATTCATGAAGAAACAACATTAAAACATATAGGCATTATACACCAACAATTCTAACAACATATTATGCTAATACACATATTAATGTGTAAATAACAATAAGCCTACACATACAACATATACAAGCATTACTAATCAATTATAGCACATGTACAAATACACAAAATGTAAATGAACATAAAAGTGGTACTTATCTTTTAATATATGACCACCAACTGCGTGCATAACTTGCACCAAACTTCCATCCTTAGACCACGTTGCTCATCTCTCTCAGCAATGGGTCACCCCTGAGCTAGGACTAAACTCCACTGGGAAAGGGAATTCCTAGGCTTGGCAATGAAGATAGGAAGGTCGCACAGATAAACAGGAAGGATTTTCTCCCAAGATCCAACTCACATTAACATCCTACAACCTCTCATTCCCCACATTCCTGTCCCACCCCAGGAAGTGTGCCCCTTCTCTTCTCAATAGTCCTTCGGTTGCCCCACTTCCCTTCCAGGGCTTCAACAATAGGTCAGACATGAATTCTCGGAGCACTATAGCTACAATTGGGCTCCTTCTAGGAAATCACTTCCCCAACAACATCTCTCACCTAGAGAGGATTTCTTACATGCTTGACAACCTACTTCTTCAATCCACGGGCCTAACAACCCACCTCTTCAAACCACAGGACAGACAACCTGCTTGTTCAGTCCAATTCCTAAGTCAAATCAAGTAAGGAAAATGGAAAAAACAAATCTCGGTTTAGAAAAGATGATGGAAGCATGACACACTCAGTCGAGGAACTGCGTGGGCTGTAACAACCAACTGTTAAGACATAACACGGGCTCAGGAAAAGTGCATGTGGGTTGTACTTCACAAGAAAGGTACGCGATAATTCACAGTGCCTACAGGTTCCAGAGGTGCATGATATATGCACAGGTCGACGATGAATCAATGGATCAGTGTGTGAATCAATTGATATCGCAAACTTACGAGAATCGTGAGGGTTGCCAGAATGGTAAGGGAATGCGAGAACGAGAAGTGAACCCCCAACGAGTTGGATTTCCTAGCTATAAACTGCATGCACCCAGGTTGAAACATATCTTCCTCAAGCTGCATGAGATCCACTTAGCACGCATTCCCTTTCTCAAGAACTTAGGACAACACTGGTTATGTCAACCTTAGCCTTTAGGGAATAATAATAAAATATTATTCTTTTAGTCGTAAGCTCTCTAGCTTAGCCCCTATTACTAGACACTTAGCCCGTTCCCTTACCCTACCTACTAGTGTTTATGCCCCCATAACACTTTCTTCGTGGTCAGTCTACACACATCGATGTAATTTTATTAATGATATGAGTGTTTACATATACAAAAATAGGCTCATCGGCCTTTAGCTTCTAGGTTTTCCTGCCTAATAAGCATATCAGTCTTCCCTCTTATAAACACTTGGCTTACCAGCTTATAAACAAAATTAAAATTCAGCAGGGGATCAACCTTGGGGTGTTACAATCCCCTTACCTTATTTTTTCACTGTCCTCAGTGCTACTTATTTACACAACAACAGAAATGTTTCCAAAATCTTCAAAAAGATGTGGGTACTCTACCCACATAGCATATTCATGCTCCCATGTTGTGTCCTTGGGAATGTACCAGGTCCACTAGACTTTTACAAGACCTATGGATCGATTCCAGAGATTCTTGCTTTTCCAGTTCAATATGTGCACTGGATGCACCTGAAAAGTGCTTTCTTGCTCCACCTGAATCACATTCCAATCAAAAACATGATTAACATCAGGTATATATTTATTAAGAAATAAGACATGAAATACATTATGTATAGACATAGATGCACGCAATGGAGGCATATATGCCACTGGACCAATCCTCTCTAGGATTTCAAACATCCCACAATATCCGGCTGCCAATTTTGAACAATTTCCCAACTTTAGGGAGCTTATGTTGACCTTCACTTTCAAGAATACATGATCACCCACTTTAAACTCCCTGTGGGTTCTTCCTTTATCTGCATATCTTTTCTTCCTATCTTCGAAAACCTTCAAATTCTGTTTAATCTTCAACATTTTCTCTTCCATTTCCATGAGCAACTCTGGGCCAACCACTTCCCTATTAGTTGGGTTCTCCCAACATACTGGGGTGTTTCACTTTCTTCCATAAAGTGCTTCAAACAGGCTCATCTTCAGTGATTCTTAATACCCATTGTTGTAGGAAAATTCTACCAAGTGTAGATAATCTTCCCATTTAGGTGGTTTTTCCATCACATACATCCTTAGCATATCGTCTATCACTTGGTTCACCCTTTCTGTTTTCCCATCAGACTTAGGATGATAGGATGTGATGAAGTTCAGATTTGTTTTGAACCCTTTGAATAACCCCTTCCAAAACTTTGAGGTAAACTTTGGGTCTTTGTCAGACACAATCGTCTTGCAAGAGTGATACTTCCCTCATTTAAATATCAACAACATTGGTTTCTTTATGAGTGACCTTCATAGGAATGAAATGGGCAACTTTAGTAAGCTTGTCCACCACCACCATGCTTGCATCATGTTGCTTGCTTCTTCTGGGAAATCCTATGATGAAATCCATTGTTACAACTTCTCATTTCCACTTAGGAATGGGTAATGGTTGTATAAGGGTGTGTATTCTCATCCTTTACCTTTTGACACTCCAAGCATTTAGCTATGTATTCAACAATTTCCTTCTTCATGCCTGGCCAATAATATTGGCTCTTGACCGCTGAAACTATTTTCTGGTATCTCGGGTGTCTCGCATAAGGAAGATTGTGCATTTATTTTAAAATCACACTCCTCATTTCAGGAAAATTTGGTACATAAACCATGTTTTTGTACAGATGTTTCCATCAATTCCCAATTCATAATCTTCAAATTTCTCATGCATTTTACCTTGCTACAATTTTGTTACCAATTCCATGTATTGCAAATCTGATTTTGCAGCTTCCAAAATTATGTCTTTCAAATCTGATTGGTACATGTTAATGGATGTATCATGAAACCCATCCACTCTTATGTTGAGTGCATCAACCACTTTCTTCTCTTTCCCCTTTATATCCTTTATATCAAAGTCATATTCACAAAGGAATTCTAACCATTTGCTTTGCCTAGCATTCAATGTAGGTTGATCAAACAAATACTTCAGAATGTTATGGTATGTCCTCAACTCAAACCTCTTTCACATGAGGTAGTTCCTCCACTTATTCAAAGTGTGCACTATGGATTCCAACTACAAATCATGAGTGGAATATATCCTTTCATGCTCTTTCAATGTGTTGGACTCAAAACATATTACAAATCAATTATGACTAAGGACTCCACCAAGTCCTTCTTTAAATGCATATGTTCATACAAGGAAGTCTTCATTTGGATCTGAATCCTCATAATTGGAGCACTGGTTAACAACTGCTTCAATTTTTGTGAGCTTCTTTCAAATTCTTTTGTCCTTTGAAAGTTCTTCCCCTTCCTTTTCAAGGAAGTGATGGGGTGAGCTATTCTCAAAAACCCTGCAATGAACTTTGTGCAGTAGCCAGCTACACCCATGAAGGATATGAATTTGGTCACATTATTTAGTGTTGACCATTATCTAATGGCTTCTATCTTCTCAGGATCCACTTCTATCCCATTGTTAAGGTCCTAACCCGCACATAGGTAGATCAATGTATTCGGATGTAATAAAGGTCAATATTAATAAGACCTTTCAATAAAATAAGAATAAGGCGGATGTAAGAAGACCTAATAGAAGCTTCCGCTTCTAGAAGGATCTTCCTCTAGATGCTTCTTTTTAGTATAAATAGGATTCGAGGGTATGAGAACCCTAGCTTGAATTATTATTGTAACAGAGTGCTGCTTGATTGGAGGTTGCCCCCTCGAAGAGGCCTGTGAACATTGCTATCTGAATCAAGTGCTATTTCTGTTCAAGTGCTATTTCTGTTGCTATTTCGTATATCATTTCTGTGTATTGTGAAGATTATGTTGGATATTTTACTGTTACTCTGTTATTTCTAGAATTTCGTTTCTGTTCTGCATATTTTATATATCTGGTATCTTACACCCATCCTATGAAATGATATGCCCCAAATAATGGATTCAACTTTGGTAAAATGAGCACTTTCTCAATTTGGCATACAACTAATGATCTCTTAGCACTTGCAACACCATCCTCAAATGATTCCCATGCTCTTCTTCCGAATTGGAATATACAAGGATATAATCCAAAAATATAATGACAAACATGTCCAAGTATTCTCAGAAAACACCATTCATTAGGCACATGAAAACATTTGGTGCATTTGATAACCCGAATGGCACCATTGTAAATTCATAATGACCATACCTTGTGTTGAAGGCGGTATTGTTGATATCTTCCTCTTTAATCCTTACCTAATGGTATCCTGACCTGAGATCTATCTTTGAAAATATCCTCGCATCCTTCAAATGATCGAAGAGATCATCAGTCCTTAGTATAGGATACTTGTTCTTTATAGTTACCTTGTTCAACTGTTTGAAATCGATGCACAATCTCAATGTCCCATATTTCTTCTTTACAAACAAGACTGAGGAACCCCAAGGTGACACACTTGGGCATATATAACCTTTATTGAGAAGTTCTTTAAGATGCATTTACAACTCCTTCGGTTCTGGTGTACTCATTCTATAAGGAGTTTTTTATATTCCAGCTACTCCAAGCATTGAATTTATAGAGAAATCAATATCTCTCTTTGGGGGTAGTATTGGTACCTCCTTGAACACATCTTCAAAATATTTCAGGACTGCATGGCCCTCCATATTTGGCACCTTATCCTTATATTCTTCTTGCATATGGGTTGGAAATATCTGACAACCCTTCCTTTAGTGCTTTTTTAGTTGCATTGCTGAAATTTCTTGGACAGTAACTTCCCTGGGAATTCCCTGCACTTTCCTTAGGTTCACTTCCTCATCCAAGCAAGTAAATTCCTTTTTATGAAAGTTGAGTATAGTATGATGTTGTTCCAACCAATCCATCCTAATTAGATAGTCATAGGAACCTAAAGGCAAGATTTTAAAATATGCCATTGTGCTTAGTCCATTCATGTCCATTAGACATGACTTAACCATCTCATTAACTTTTCTTTTGGCTCTGGTAGCCAGCTGCACCAACCAAAATTTTCCATGCTTGTTTCTTGGCAAATGAAAACTTTCCACCATCTTAGGATCTATATAAGTATGACTATCTCCTGAATCAATTAAAATAGTAATGGTTTGGTTGTTGATCATACCTTCCACTTCAATCATATGTGATTGATATTCTACTTGCTTGTTTTCTAGGGCTGCATAGATCTTGGGTACACTTCTACCCATGTCCACCACTATTTCAGCTCACTGTACATTGTGAACATCTCTCACTTTGTCACTTCTATGAGGAAAATCTTTAAACATATGATATTGTTTACAACCCCAACATTGGATAGGTGGTTTCCTTATCCTTTAACCACCTGTCCCAATCGTTCAAGGTTCTCTAGAAGTTGGATGTCCCTGAGGATTATTTCTGAATAATTGTGGCTTAGTTCCCTTCTTCCTCTAATCCATATTTATTTTTTCTTATCTTCCCAATATTTTTGGAAAGTTGGCCTTGCTTTTTTCTTATCATATAGGAACTTAGCTCGCCTTATGGTATCCTCCAATGTTTTTGGATCATCATATTGTATTTTGTCACTGATGGATGATGGAAAACCACTCAAGTACCTTTGAATCTTAACTGTCTCATCCTTGATGAAAGAGGCATACTTCAACAATTCTAAAAACCTTATTTCATATTCATCAATTGTCATACTCCCAAGATTGAGTTCAAATAACTCTTTCATTTTCTAGTCGTAGTATATCTTAGTCAAGTATTTATTTTCGAAATACTCCTTGAATTCCCTCCAAATAACATTTTTATCTTTAATGTGCAGCACCTGCACAATCTGATCCCACCACATGGATGCCTTTCCTTTGAGTTGATATATGGTAATTCTCCCCTCTGCATGAGAATAATAATTATGCAACTGAAAATACTTTCTCATGCCCAACAACCATGTTTCTTCATGTTCATCCTTCTTGTGCTCACCATCAAATGTAGGAGGTTTATTTTTTTTCATTTCCTATTGTATCTCATCCACCCCAGACCTTTTATGCTTCCTGACATGGGATGGACTTGATCTGTTGTGTTCTCTCTTATTGGAATGCCTCGGGGAGTGTTGGTGATGTCTTCTAAAAATTCATGTTCTTATTTTCTCATCATGAGACCCGTGACTTCGTGATTTTATTGAGCCACTCTACTTATGCAATTTATTTTCTATTATTTCTAGGCTCTTCATTAACTTGATGTTGAAGTCTTCTTGTTTATCCTTGGATTTCTTAATCCTTTCATTATCACCATGGTCAATTTGGACGTCTTTTTTCAAGTTTATGATGATTTTCATCATGCTCACTTCTTTATCTTTCTCTTCTCCATGCCTATTGGAGTTTGTTCCTTCAACTCCCAAATGGACATCCATTTCTCTAGATTTATTCTCCAAACTATAAGCATCATGCGCCTCCTTCATTTCTCTACATCATAGAACAATTCGGTTTGGTTATGTCAATTGTTAACTATGAAAAATGTGCAGTCAACCAAATTTTGTTAGGCTAATAGGATTAATAATTTTCCATAATAACATAAGCCAAATTGGTTCAAAAAAATAATATCCAAATACATTTTCAATGGCCTTGTTCGATCAAGAATATCTCAAGATTCTATCTCTAATCCCAACTCTGTTCTGCAATAAATTTCAGGCACTAGCACCTTTTCTTCAGCCCTTGGTTCACATGTGACCATGGTTGTGACCCACTGCTAATGATTTGGGTGCTTATCTGAATCATTCAAACTTGAGAGCTCTGGAGGTTAAGAGGTTTTCCCTTTTCCACACCTTACAAACATCAACGAACAACGAACTGACAAACACATGAATAAAAATGAATCTACAGTCCACATTCCTTGCTCAGATCTACGGTGGATCGGAGCTTCGGGGAATTTGGTTTTGGTGATTCCCAAAGAAATTCCCAACAATATCTCAGAGTGCTGAATTGGAGAACTCATGAAGTAGGGTGGATCAACAGTCCATGACTTCCTAGCTTCCAACGACTGATACTCACTATGGAACTCTAGGAATTTGGAGCTTCAGGACTTCCAAGGATTTCTTCCTCCCATTCCATCTTGAACCATTTCTTCCATAGTGTCAAGTCTTCAGACTTCACGATCTCACGCCACATGTGCACTATGACCATCAGGGGCCCCACCATCCATGCTCGAGAGGAGGGCCACAAGGTGAAATTTTAGAAGCGTACACGTGGTCCAATCAAATAGGTGGCACGTGTCACGTTCTAACTGTAATTTCAATCTTCCAAAGGTCCTTAACTCACTAACACATGGCATACATTGTCCCTGTCATTTCGAGTGATGTTAGCAAGCCACATCACTTTGAAACTTCGGCCTCGATGGTGTTTACACTTGTACACTCCAATTCTTCTGAAACTTTGAACTCCTGAACTTCCTTTCCTTCTGAGATCGACTTAGTATAGTTATCAACCTCTAAGGTGGTAGCACGTGGCATGTCTAGGAAGGTCCACTTCACTACTGGAAACTTCATCCTACCATGACACTTCTTCTCTTTCTCTTTGAGACTTCAGACTTCAACAGTTTGTGCATCATCCCACTCCAATTCTCCCAAACGTCCAACTCCTAAATCAAGTTGATCCGTCCTTGATCAAATCCAACGAATGAACACTCCTCCTCCATAGCTATAGTTTAGATTCTCCTCGAGACTTAGGAACTTCAGGCTTTGTCCCCTCTTGCTCTTATAACCCATAAATTTCACCGAAGTCCTGAAGTTTGAATGACTTGGAGGTTAACCTTCATGCACTTTTCTTTAGATCTGACGGTTGTGAAGGATCCTCCTTCTCCCGAACATATCCTACGGCCCAATCACCATGGATGTTTTGGTTTCTTTCTCTGTGGCCATTTATTAAACCATTATACATATTGTAGTTCCAAACACCATCCAAGTGTTCTCTCAACACTCTTATGGCACTCTATACATCAAAATTCTCTGGATCTTTTTCTCTAAATTCCTGATTCATTGCCCATCCAGGTTCCATGTAGAAAACATGGGCTCTGAACTCGAATTTTTTTCCATTTTGACAACAATTCTTTTCTGAAACTTTTTCTTCAACTTCCACTAACATGGCCCATCCAGGATCAATGTTGAAACCATGGCTCTGATACCAATTTGTGACATCCTTGACCACCAACAAGTTGGGAAACGCCACTTCTTGGACGTCTCTCTTAGCTTTGATACCAAATTGTGACATCCCCGACCACCAATAGGTTGGGAAACGCCACTTCCTAGACATATCTGTTAGCTCTGATACCAATTTGTGACATCCCCGACCACCAACAGGCTGACCATGCCACTGAATAACTTTTCGTAATATTTACATGTAATACTTAATAGGAATAAATAGAGATAACAGGTGATATTTATATACATTCCTATACATGTCTATCTAATTCAATTTAAACAATTATAACATTATGTTCATACACTTATTCATGTAGAAACAACATTAGAACATACATGCATTATACACCAACAATTCTAACAACATATTCTTCTAATACACAGATTAATGCGGAAATAACAGTAAGCCTACACATAGAACATATACATGCATTACTCATCAATTATAACACATGTACAAATAAACAACATGTAAATGAACATAAAAGTGGTACTTATCTTTTAATAGATGACTACCAACTACGTGTAGACCTTCCATGAACCTGCTAGCCTTAGACCATGTTACTTATCTCACTCCGGAGTGGCTCACCCATGTGCTAGGACTAAAATCCATCGGGAAAGGGAGTTCCTAGGCTTGACAAGGACAATAGGAAAGTCGCATAGATCAATAGGAAGGATTTTCTCCCAGGAGCCAGCTCACACTAACATCCTATAGCCTCCCATTCCCCACTTGCCTATCCCACCCCAGAAAGTGTGTCCCTTCTCTGCTCAACAGTCCTTTGGCTGCCCCACTTCCCTTCCAGGGCTTCAGCAACAGGCCGGAAAAGAATTCTCAGAGCATTATAGCTGCAGTTCGGCTCCCTCTGGAAAATCACTTCCCCAACAACCTCTCTCACCTGGAGAGAGTTGCTTACAGGTGTGACAACCTTCTTCCTCAATCCATGGGCCTAACAACCTACCTCTTGAAACCACAGGCCATACAACCTGCTTCTTCAATCCAAATCCTAATTCAAATCAAGAAAGGGCGATGGAAACAACAATGCTCGGCTTAGAATAGATGATGGCGGGAAGCCACAGTCAGTCAGGTAACTATGTGGGCTATAACATTCAATTGTTAAGACACAACACAGACTCAGGAAAAGTACAGGTGCAGTGTACTTCACAAGAAAGGTATGGGATAGTTCACAGTGCCTGCAAGTTCTAGAGGTGCGTGATAGATGCAGAGGTCGACGATGAAGCAATGGCTCTGTGCATAAATCAATGGGTATCGTAGACTTGTGAGAATCATGAGGGTCACTAGAATGGTGAGGGAACGGGAGACCAGCGAAGGAACGCGAGAGAAAGAAGCGAACCCCCAACGAGATGGCTTTCCCAGCTTTAAATTTCATGCACCCAGGTTGACACATGTCTTCTTGAAGATGTATGAGCTCCACTTAGCACTCATTCCTTTCTTAGGAACTTAGGACAACACCGGTTATGTCAACCTTATCCTTCAGGGAATAATAATAAAATATTTTTCTTTTAGAGGTAAGCCATCAAGGTTAGCCCCTATTCTTAGACACTTATCCCCTTCCCTTACCCTACCTAGTGGATTTTATTCCTCCATAACGCTTTTTCCATGGTCGTTCTACATGCAGCAATGCAATTTTATTAATGATACGAGTGTTTACATATATAAAAATAGGCTCACTGGCCTTAATCATCTAGGCTCTCCGACCTAATAAACATAAAAATCTTCCAGCTTATAAACACTTGGCTCACCATCCTATAAACACAATTACAATTCAACAGGTGCTCGGCCTTGGGGTGTTACATCCACCATCTAATATTCATTTCTTAAAATTCCAAGAGGCATAATTTTTTAATTTGAAAAACTTTTTTGGGTCACACCAATCTTTTTCAAATTGCATAATTTTTAAATTAGTTTCTATCTATACTATCAAATTTTGTTTGTAAATTCATTTTACTTACCCATTGTAATATTTCCTTTAGTTCAAGTGAGATCCTACTTACAAATACCAATTATTTCTCTTATAAATATCACATGGACGATTTATTGAGAAGTAAGGGAAATTAATAATCACCATAGGAACAAACGTTACCCACAAGATTCATTGAAGAGATTTATATTCGACAACATAAAATAATCAACCAATGAACTCATTGATAAGTTAGTCAATAATTATTTGTGGTTTCACTTTCAAGGGCTTGATGCTCCATATGCAACTTGGAAAAAAATGGAACATTTGTTTTGTAAAAGAAATTGCATTTGATCCCACCAACTCAAAAATCATCTCATTGAATCTCATTGATGTCACTTGCATTGAATATTTCTCTGAAATTTTAAGATCCTTCAACTCTTGCATCTAGATTATAGCATTAAGAAAGAAGGAAATTAGTTGATTATTTTATTCTTTCTAAACATTGAAATTTCTACTCTAATTTTATATTCACTTTTCACTCAAGAATCTTTTCTTAGTCAAGGTACTTCTTATACAGTGCCTTACTATGAAACATTATACGATCTCTATTTCAAGAGAAACATAAGATATTGCATATTGGAATTATCTACTCCATGGATACCATTAAGAAATCCTTCATGACACAATAGAATAAATGCCACAATCATACCAAGAAGTAATATCACCACAACAACAAACTGAGAAATGACCCAAAACCCTATTGTCCTTCTCCTACTCAAAGAGTTGATAAATGAGATAATTCAAAAGGAAAGAACACAGAGACACATTTCAATTTTTATCGGTGAGATGGTCATATAGAGTCAAAATGTTTTCATAAGATTGAATCACCAAAAAAAGGTCATGAAAAAAGAAACATCTAGTTGGATCTTTCTCCTTCTAATCCTTCTTATAAATAACATGCCCTTTCTACCTCTACCTTTTATTTCAATGCAAAATATTTTTTTTCTTCAAATAAGTGGATTATAGATTATGGGACATATTGGAATATGGCTAATGATAAATCTCGTGCATGCCTGGCCAACAAAACTTGGGGTTTCTAGTGCACTAAGAGGCATGGAAGGGAGATCGTGCATGCCAAGCAAATGAATTTTGAGGTTTTCTTCTCGCTAGGGAGTGAGGGAGCGACGAGGCCAAGTCACCAAGGAAATTACCTCATAAGGTTTCCTTCATTCTAGGTGGTGAGGGAGGGTTCTGGCGCGACCCAACACAAGTAATTTTGGGGCTTCCAATGCTCTCGAAGGCAAGAGAGGGCGCAGGAGTGGGCCAACTGAAGTAAATTTTGGGTTTCTAGCATGCTTGAAGGCAAGAGAGGGCACAGGCATGGGCCAACCCAAGGAAATTTGGGGTTCCTAACACTCTCTAAGACAAGAGAGGGCACATGCATGGGATAAACCAAGGAAATTTGGGGTTTCCATCATGCTCAAAGGCAAGAGGGGTGCAGGCGTGGGCCAACCCAAGGAAATTTGGGGTTTCTAGTGCACTAAGAAGCATAATTATATAAATATAATATAATATAATATATATTATAATATATTTTTCAAGGTGGCTCATATGAAGACTACATCCACGGTAGAAATGGCCAATATACAATAAAGTCGACTCACAAGGAGAAAATTTCATTAAAGCATGGTTTGAACCCCAAACATGGAAAATACAAACAAACAATCCAAACATATTATAATATAAATTTATATATTATTTTTAATATAATATTTATTATAATATATATATATATATATATAATATAAATAATATAATATATATATTATATAAATTATATATATATATATAATATACATAAAACATAAATATAAATTATAAATATAATATAAAAATAAAACATATAAAAAAAATTCATTAAAACTTAGACATGACTCATTGTTATAACATTGAAACTCACCATCAAGCATGAAGAGAGGAGAGATTGGCCTGTTCCAAATCGTGCACAGGAGAGACCCTGCAGGAGGAGAAGACTTAGTACCAAGGTAGAATATAAATTCGGTGAGGGACAGTTTACTATCGTGCAAAGAGAGAGTCGACAAGGAGATAGCTCTAGGCACAAGAGCTAGGGCACGTCAGTGGAATGGAGCTAAACAAATAGGGGTAAGATTTCCTATCTTGCACAAAAAAACATGGGTAAGGATATTTTTTAGAATTAATCTTTTTGTCTATTGAGAGTCACTGCAATTAGTGAGGTTCCAACCCTTTCCTAGAGTTCATCCTGTTCATTTCTATGAATGAACTATTAATGATTAATAAATCTTGTACTATCACATAACTTTAAGGATTGGAATTGTTCATAATATTGGTTTAAGACCTTCTACATTGAGTCGTAAATGCCACATTATATCCTCATCAACCTCAATGTTCCCTCAGAATCCTTGGTCTACCTCCTTTCTTTGGGAGTTTCCAAACATGTCCTAGGGAGTCATATAACAATGCTACATGCACCTCTAATATGGATAACATTTCACTTCCCAATTCTCTAGTATGAGTAAATCTTGATGCAAGTCCCTCTTTCAATCCAAATCTCATTCCTTCTCAGGATTTACCATTCATTGCTATCCTTAACCTTCCACATTTATCCCCTTACAAATGACCCTATCATGCATGATCCAATTTGGTTAGATATACCTACTAAGTTACCATTAGACATACCTAAATTGGAGGTAGAGATGGAGAGGACCACTTTGTGTTGTTCCTCTAACAACATTATCGATGATTCAGTTAGGATTAGTATTTTCCAACGTATCCTCATGGGAGTGAAAATAAAGTGATACCTTGATCTTACCACCAACACATATCCTAGTTCAGTCTATAACTAATGTATTTTTGACATTTTTTCAATTACTGGATTGAGATTTTGTAAAATTGAGCTAAGTGATAAACTCTTAAATGGATTGACTTTTGAAGTCTCTGCTTCTCACCATTTCTAAATAAGTGGAAACTACACTTACCCAAACATAAAAAATAAGTTATCCTTTATGTCCAATAATTTGATCTCGTTTACTCCCAATCACAATGTCCATACAAAACCTTTCTTGATGCCCCTAGATATTCTTCAAATGAACCTTCTTCAACCATAGGATAATCACATGCCATATGGGATCAATGTAATCACAATCATTAATCTTAGTGACAATTCGATTTGGAAACATGTCTTTGTCTAGTATGCATTTTCTTTATAGGGGTCATTATGGAGGGAAAACAACTCTTATGTAGGATCAAATAGTTTTTATAGTGGCCTAATCACTTAATATGAGGGTCCAAACACTTATTATGGTAGTCCACCACCTCATAACCCATATTCTCCCTACAATCAAGGTTCTCCACATGTATCTACCACACACCAATGGTAATTTTTGTGTCTTGATCATCTTTCCACCGTTACAAATAAACTTGTCCCATCCTCCTAATTCCTAGCTTGGTCAACTATTGGAACACCATAATGCACAAGACTGACCAAATAGAAAACAATTAAGCCAAGGAAAGAAGAATAAGGGGAATAAAAACAATCATAAAAACAACAATAAAAACCAAGGGTGAGGGTTAAATATACCAAATTGTCATAACAACACCATGGGAAACAAAAAATCCAATCAATATCAACACAATTACAAACAACCTAGGCAAGGAAATTCCAACCAACTTCATACTTCTCACCCTTGTACCATTTATGAGATCCATTGTAATTACACTCACCAGTCCCTTGACCTCCATAACTCCAATGGTTGTCGAACAAGAGATGCAATAGGATCAACAATACCCTACAAAGGAATATTCACCAACTAAAAATGAATTATAATCCTTAACAATTGGTTGCATTGCAGAATCCAGTTCCCTAACAAAATTTAGTGATAAATGACCATGATGTTATGTGAACATCCACTTATTCTATATATTCACAAGAAGGTGACCCCTCTTGTCAAGCAATGTACAACACATGCAATAAAGTGAACCCTAAACATAAAATTAGGCCTATGATTCAATTAACCTAGAAAAATTCCAACAAGGAAAATGCTCACCCACAATCTAGTGGCCCTTTGCAAATTACTCAGCCACAAGTCAACTCTACTCCTCATGTGCCCAAGTTTCCTCTATGGGGGACCAAACACTCATTTTTCTTGCACTTACAAAATTGTCAAAGATCTGGCCAATTCTCTTTCAAAAATTTAAGCATTAAAGGATCTTCAAATCTACCATTCCCAATAAAGGATTTAATGTTCACTACAATTGGAGGGGTGTTGACAATAAACATCGCAACGAGGAATTTCAACCACAAAGTATTTCTAAAGCCTATTATTGAAACTATGATAATAAGATATAATACTAGTAGGTGGGATCCCTTTGTAGACTAGAGACTCAGAGATAGTCATATCACACTTTTCATGTTGTTGTTTCGATACTGCTTACAAGGTCTTATATGGTTGATGATGCAATCTTGGTTTTGTTTGCGACATAATGGCATATGGATAATGAATTTTATGTGATGATTCTGTTATTCTAAGATCTAAACTCTATGTTATGAGTGGCATATATTTACTACTGTTACATTTGATATTTTCACCATGATTCATTACCTAGTTACACCTGCACAAGACACATGTTAGTAACAACACAAAACAAAATCAATGCAAAGAGACTTATAAAAAAACTCCAAGGAAAGGAACTATACTATACTATGTTAAGAGGTTATGTGAAAATAAAATGAAAAGGAATTAGAGTTAGTCCTAAATAGCAATGGTTAGTGGCTACATGAATTAAATTTGAGTTATAATGGGCGCATTTGATTTATGGTATGGTATGGTTTTTAGCAATGGTTAATATGGATTGGGGTTGCGCAATTGGCAAGCAATATGTCGCAAGTTTTAATGTATGGAATTAATGGAATGGTTAATGGTATGGTTCTTTGGGTTGGATGTCGTGTACTACGAAATTGAATGGGGTGGAATATGGAAGCGACGTGTAGTAAATGCACGCCACTCCATACTTCTCCCATCGGGTCATCACCCTAGAATGGTTATTGTTTCATTTGGTTTTGCTGGTGGTTAAGCTCCGATATTCAATCCTGGAAGGAACTTCTCGACCAACTCGTCCTTTTTAAAGCCATTGGTTATAGGTATGGTTGTTTTCTCCCATCCATGAATTTCACTCTGTGTATGAAACGAATGATGGCTCAGTAATGTGTTGGTTTTTTTTTCCCGAGACTTGCAACTGTGTAAATGCATGGGTCTTCTCTATGGAATGACTATGTGGTTATTCGTTTTGCAAATGAAAGAATTGGTTTGTTGAAGTTATGATTTCGTTGGTTGTTTTGTGTGGTGAAAATTGTGATGGATATCTGTTGTTTTAAATAGTTATGGTCATTTTGTTGGAGGGGTTTCACTCTGTTTATCCTTGTTGGCTGCTTCCTCACAGTTATGGTAACTATGTTCGGTTGTATTCAGGTTGCTATGGGGTTGTTGTATATGTTTTCAAACTACCTTTTGGTCATTATGCATCTTCCAAAGCCATGGTCGTGGGATTATTTTTGTGTTATTGGTATCGACGAAGTTGGTTATGGGATGGCCATTATGCCAAGATATATGCTTTATGGTGGTTGGTGATACCTCGGGTCTGCATTTCCACTAGTATTGTTATAAATTGGTTTTTCCTTGAGAGAGGCCCGAGGGTTATGCCTTTGTGTGTTCTTAGTAATTGTTTACAGTACAATGAACAATTTTTTCTCCTCTGCATTGTTTCCTACCCTACCCGGTGTTGAACTGTCACACTATTACACAAGCTAAGAGTTATAAAATCCTATGGTCCCACCATGTTTGTTTCAAAGGGTTTATGCCTATTGTTGATATGTTTGACCTCCAATCTCTTTGTTCTTTGATGATCGAGTGAACTCTTTATTACTTCTTGTGTTCATTGTTACAGATCCCAATTTTGATAACCACAACTATTCTCACTCTGGTCAGGTATCATGTTGACTGTCATAAATTGGTTAAGTGGTTATGATAGTTTCTTTGAGTATTGTATTGTCTTTGTTTTATCTAGTTGAAGGTTGTGATTTGGGATGAGAATTGAGACATGGTCAAGGGATTATCTCTTTTGTTGTGACACTTTTCATCAATAACCTAGCTCATTTTTTTATTAAATTGGTTGATTGGGAGTAAATGGTAATGTACATCCATAGGGTTACCTATTTTCATTATGCATTGGTCGCTTTGTTCCCCTACAACATGGTATCAATTGTTAGTTGGAGGATGTTTCTGTTTTTTATTAGTCCTGATCGGGATCATTGCAAGTTGGGGAAAATGATGACTGTGACTTCATTGTTTACTATGTATGGATTATGGAGACATTGTGCATTTATTTATTTAACTACAACATCAAAAATGAAGCTCGGGTTTTGTATTTTGGTTTCATTGCAAGTTTTACTAGTTAATATTATCAAAAGAGTGAAATCGAGCAAGTTTTAAAAAGTCAGTTCAACTTGAGAAAAGAGATGTGTCTATGTTTGATTTGGGAAATTGTGAATTATGGGAAGTGGTTGATATTTTATAGAAATATATGTTGGACAGAGATGAAGCAATGCGATTGTGTGTTCCCTTTGATTTTATTTTAAATAAAAAAGAGAAGGAAATGAAAAGAAACAAGTATTCTCTTAACAACATTGTTGAAAGGGATAGTGATTCTGAGTATGATTATACAATGTGTTAATTGAGAATTTTACAGAAATTGGATGTGGGACAGTGAACAAGTTTTGACACACAGTAATTGTTTAATTGGTGTTGGAATTGTTTGTATTGAATACATAACTATTTTTATGGATTACTTAATTGGTTTTACGAGCAATATTCATTTTTTTCCCTACCATTATTTCACTTTTCGCACATTACAACTCCCCTTTCCTTCCCATATTCACTATCCACTCCCTGTTCTTAAAATTTAATTATAGTTAAGATAAATTTTGTATTATGACAGTTAAATGATCGCACAGGGATGCATTTCATTGATATATTCTTTTTTTATGATACAATTGATTGTTTGATGTTTTGTGAGTAGAAATCATGATCTATCCCCCCTCATTTTAACACTTTTCGCTCAATACAATCCCTCACATATCCCATAACCTTTATTCACCCCCTTCTCATTGACAAGTATTAAATGATTTGTATATTGGATTGGATTGCATGAGTCTGATAGGTTGTTCAGCCAAAATTTGTTTCATATTTAAAAGAGATGTCATGCATGGTTGTTGAAGGAACTATTTTCTAATCAATAATGCATACAAGAATGAGTTTTTTCAACAGAGATATCCATGGTCGGGGTAGCAGAGGAAGAGGAAATTGGAACAGGGGCCCTAGAAGACCAAGGTTCTCTATACATTTTGATGCAGATTCGCAAGGGTTGGGATAGCTATTTCAAGATGGATTTTTTTACTGGATTGGGAAAGGAGCGGTCCAACCTAGGCTAGAAAGGTCTCCCTTCTAATCCCCTTAGGTCCCTAGTATCCCAGTGCCCCCTCATATCTCACTACAACATGAAGTCCTTGAAAATGACGGATGGTAAGAGATTGTCCACCCTATAGTCTCCCAACATCGTGGCTATCCCAACTTGTCTCTACCTACTCCTCCACTTGTTAATCAAATTGTCCAAGTTGCCCCTATCCACTCACCAGTACAGTCTTCCCATGCAAGAAAAATGCTAAAAACCAAGACCCACCATGCTCCTAACAAAGGAAACGCCATTGTTCCCCTCCTCTCCCTCAAATGACTATGCCAAAGGCTATTGTGCAGAGTCAAGTGGGAAGCAATCTGTGGCAAGATGATCCAATTTCTAATATTCAGTTTTTTACTTTCTGTCAGCAGTCCTTTTGTATGGTTTTCATCGGGGATATCTACGTTTGACTTTAGTCCAAAAATTCCTTGGGGGATTTTGTAAAGAGAATGATTTTTTCGATAAATTGGAATGAAATAAACGATTGATTTATGTCTCATCTATTTTGACTATTGACTTGGGGTTTTTACTTCTGTCTCTATATTTATTTCATCATCTGTTATTTTCAGAAAATTACATAAATAATGAATTTTCTAGCAAGCTTTCATTTATAAAAAAAGATTATCCTAAGCGCTTGTAATCAATACTTGTGAAAAGGGATACAAATTTAGATGGCTATAAACATAGGGTGATATTCCCATCTATCTTGATTTAGCCAAGTAAGATCTGAAAATGCTTGAGTAAGATCATTTCATATCTTTTCCTCGACATTTATTTTGGCGACCATAGTGGTGAGATCTTCAATATCTCTCTGGTTGATTTTTATGCTTGATTATCATCGAATACATCTATTTTTTTATATTGATTCTTTTACTATTTTATTTCTTAATGATTGTACCTATCGCAAGGAAACCCAATATTGAGCCCGGTCTTCAAGATCATACTAGTGTTGCTTTGAATTTGTTTAACACCATTTTAGACACTGTTAATACGTAGGTTGAGCTTAATCATTCATGGGAAAAAATTGAACGAGACATTAGTACCCAAGAACATTTGGAAGCTAGATGTAGACAACCTATAAATCAACAATAAACATTTTTTTCCTTCATCTTTGACATTTTCATGTCCTAAGACCCTCTTGTTTCTAGGAGAAGAAGAGGCTTATCACGAGAAATTAATCGTATTGTTGAAATAGGAAGAAGGAATGTTGTGTTATCAACCCAACAAAGTGATCTAAGGAGAAGCTTGTCTAATTCATTCATATCATCTTTCTCTCCCTCACCTATAATCCACAAGATGGCATCTAGTGGTGGCTCTGGTGGCACTGGAAGTTCTTCCTCCTCTCAGTCTTCACCTTCGTCAGTGATTGGTAGCTTATATAGCCACCATGTACCTATCCATGTTGGCATGTTTACAGGAAGAGTATTCTTCTCATTTATGGAAATAAAAACAATGATGATAGCATGATTACAGGCAGAGTGTGCTTTTCATTGATGGCAAGATCAAAGTGTGCATCGATGGAAAAACAGGAATAGTGTAAGCTCAGGTGAAGAAGAAAACAATATGCAAAGATCAAATCTCAGGAAAGATAGTGTTCTGAGATGTACATAAACGATCCCATACATCAAGGCTTGTAGAAGGATCAAAGGTCATGGCTCGCAGAAGGATCGAAGGTAAGCTCAGGTGAAGAAGAAAACAATTTGAAATCGAAGATCAGAGAGGAATAATGCATAGTTGCACGCAGAGTGCAAGTGTGCACCAGGGCTGATGTTAATTCCATTACCAACGCTTAGGAGAGATAGCATTCTGAGAAACACAGACGAGACCAAAAGTCATCAGGACTCACATAACCTTCGACACTTAGAGATTTGAGAAAGCCAAAGCTCAGGAGGAGGAGCGACAGTGGTCATTGGATCACCAATCCCGAATACCCGATGTCCGTTAGATTAAATTCCAATGACCAAAGGAAGTGTAAAGGAGAAGTACAGATCTGATCCGTTGGATATGAGTGACGAGGACAAACAGTTGTCGGATCTAGTATAACTGTGAAGAGGACAAGGCCAAGAGCCATCGTCCAACTCCACAAAATTCAAAATCACGATGAGATCTGAACCGTTGGATCTAGAGGACACATGGGGAGAGATCATCATTTAGTTGAATCGCAAACTGAAAAATTCAAATGTGATTTTTCCTACAAATTCACGAAATGAGAAGTCCCAATAAGATATGAATTGTTGAATCATGGAGGGTTGTGGGTCATTGATCTAGAGAATGTTTCAGAAAATTAGGATTCGGGAGTTGGAAGAGTCATGGTTGGATCACGTTCAAACACCCGAAATGTGAAGTCACAATTTGAGCACAGCCATTGAATAAATTTATAGTGGAAGGACAGGATAATTTAGCAAAGTTTCATCACAGAAAGATCGAGTCGTCGATCCAAGATCTTGATCAAAGAAACAACATTCACTTTGGATATAGAGATGCGAGGAGTTTACACTCAGGAAAGTTTGAAATTTTAAATCCCCGAAATGCGAAGTTCTGTCAGCCGTCAGATCTAGATATCATACAATGACCGTTAGATCGTGGAATACCTCGTCAGCAAGGATAGGTGACAGACTATGTCAGTGAGGGCATGCGTCAGTGGATTGTCAACTCCCGAAAAAATCAAAGGAAGGATGAACGAGAGTTTGAGAATAGAAATCTTCAAAGTCCAGAGACATGAAGGAGATCTCAACCATTGATCCAAGAGGTACATGCATCGTTGGATCGTGGACTCTAGGTGAAATTCTCCAGGAGCAAATGAGAACTTGAGAATTGAAACTCCTGGAGAGACACATGTCATCTGATCGATGAGACTAAGGATCACACATGGATAAAGTAAAGAAGGCAGAAACATCGATTGAAGAGGAAAGAGGTCATCAAATCTTCCATTCCAGAAGATATCTAGTCAACAGCAATAGGGCTTGATAGTTGAAACTCCCGGAGCCCGAATCACGAAGGAAACCTCAGTCGTTGATGGAGGAAGGAGAGATTTGGTCTGTGGACTCTAGAGAATAGATATGAACAATCTGTTCAAGAGAACCATCAAGATCATGAGACCTATGGTCGTGCTCCATTGTGGGGCCAGAACATGTTCGAGCCTTAATTTTTCATGAGTGGGCTACAATTGAAACCATGGTTTTGGAGAAAGGACACATGGAGGCTCGTAGTGAATTGAGGGGCGAAAATAAGTTTGTTCTAAACCACCTTTGGACGCACTGACAATATCTTCATCACATGAAGCTCATATCCCAAGGTCATATCGTGAAATGGAGCCAGCGCTCACTAGACAAAAATCGGGAAGCACCTTTTGAATAAGCGCTTGGTCACCATCAGTGGTAACGTGAAGGAAGGGGTTAGAATCCAAAGAATCCATAGTTGACTGAATTTAACTGATAGAGAAGATGAAGAGTCTCAACTTCCAAATAATCTAAGGAATTTCAACATAATGGGCACTGATGATGAACTCATAGGCAAGAGAACTTCTAGAGAAGATGAAGAGTTCCCATGATGATCAGGAGATGACTCGACATGAAAAATGGATGTAGAACAAGGAAGTGAAGTGATTTTTCTGTGGAGCTATGCATAAGTAAGGAATATTTGTAGTGAACAACCTGTAGGGAATAACAATGATGCAGTGAAGAGAATGCATAGGTACTGTGCATGAAGGATGCAGAAGGTGCACAAAGAGTATAAAAATGCAGAATAGAGAATAGATGATGGTGGATTTTGAGTGTGATTCATGCAGGTAGAATCATGCGGTGTGTAGGAGTTGAAGCGTAGAAGAAGCAAGGAACAAAAACACATATTTGAGAGATGAACATAAAGAGCATTAGACACGAGGAGAGAGACATTGATGCAGACAGAGCATAGCAGTGTAGCAGAATAATGATGAGACTAGTAAGCCATAGATAAATGTTGTATCACTTTGATAAAGTTGTAAAAGGAAAATATTTATATTTCGGGGTGGTTGGGAGGTGCTAGGGAGGATTGGTGTCCTCAGAGTTTCAAGTGGATTCTTGAAAATAGGGAGTTGTAGCTTCCATATGGTTGAATCTAGAAAAACCAGGGTGGCAGGGTGGTGCAAGGGAGAACTATTGTTATCTGTTATATAGGTTGGTGCCTGTGTCACTGGAATTTGGTGCTTCCATCCAGTTGGTGCTGGAATACTTTGGGAGTTGGTGCTTCCTTATAGTGGGTGCTAGAGAAACCAGGGAGTTGGTGCTTCCTTCTAGTGGGTGCTAGAGAAAATAGAGAGTTGGTGCTCTCAACATGTTGTAGATTGCAAAACAGAGGTGGTAGCCTAACAATGATTTGGTGCTCATAAGAATGATAATGTACAGAAAATAAACATTAGTTATTGATCAAGAAGAAGAGTTTTTTACCCTTTATGGGTTTCCTCCGGAAATATCTTTCTCTGTATATTTCATGTGTGTGATTGATGTTGAATTTTCTATTGCTTACCTCCCTGCATTATTTTGATTATCATTGAGTTCTTTGTAAAGAGTTTAAAATAAGCATAATTGTTTAAGAACGGTAACAACTTACTCCCCCCCCCTCTCTCAGTTGTCCAACAATTAGTATCAGAGAAAGTTCCCTTTATTTAAGGGTATATCCTAGAGCTTAAACATGACTAGCCATGGAGGAACTTCAACCAATAATCTCCCCCTATTCAATGGAACAAACTTTGGTTTCTAGAAAGTTCGGATGCGAGCCTACATAATGGATTTAGCTGCAGATGTCTGGGATGTGGTAGATATTGGTTATGTAAATCCAGTTGTATTATATTCCAAGTATGACAATCTAGAATTCAGCTTCAACGCTAGGGATATGAATGATATTCTGAGTGGGATTGCAGAAGCAGAATTTGTAAAAGTTATGCACTTAGAAACTGCCAAAGCAATGTGGGGCAAACTCATGAGAAACTATGAAGGTAATGAGAAGGTAAAGGATGCCAAGCTTCAAACCTACAAATTAGATTCTGAATAACTAAATATGAATGAGGATGAGACAATTAATAATTTTTTCTTAATATTTGAGGAGCTTTTGAATTCTATGAAAGGTCTTGGTGAGAAGATTGAAGATGTATTACTAGCTCAGAAGATCTTAAGATCTTTGCCTGATAGATTCAATCCAAAAGTTTCTACAACAGAATAATTGAATGATCTTAAGACTCTATCTATTGATCAAATCCTGTGAACTCTAATTGGTTATGAAATGAGGATTAGTAAAGATAAATCTACCAATAGAGAAGCATCATTTAAAGAAGACAAGAATGAGGATTCTGAGGCTGATGAAATTGAAGAAAAATTTGTGCGAAGACAAAAGAAAGGTTCAGGCAAGTACCAAGGAAAGTTTCCCTTCAAATGTTTTAACTATGGAAAGATAGGTCACTTTGCATCTAAGTGTCCACACAAGTAGAAGGACCAGAACACTGAAGGAAGAGAGAAGTACAAACCCAAGAGATTTGGTAAAAATAAAAGTTTATGTGTAAACAATGATGACACTTCAGAAGACATAGATAGTGACTCTTCCTGTGAAGATAAGTTAAATGACTTCATGCTTATGGACAAAGAGGATTATGATAATAAAATTACAAGAAGAGACGCTAATGATGAAGAAGTTGTGGTTGACTTAGAAGGAGAGTTGATCAGCGCTTTGGAAGATATTGATAGAATCTGACTTAAGAAGAGAAAGAAAAAACAATTTATGATACAATTCAAGAAAGGCAGTAAAAAAACTGATGAAGACTTTTCCCTACTAAAAGTGGAACTAGAAGAGGAAAAGAAAATTCAAGACATTCGGAAACAAAAATTATCATAAAAGAGGGCAATATGTGAAGCTCTGGAAGAAGAAGTAGTGAAAACTAGGAAAGAGTTGGAGAAGTTTCAAGCCTTGTATCATCAGAATATGTCAAGTATCAAAGCCTCAGAAGGATTAGCCACCATTCTAAATCAACAAAGGAATCCAAAGTTAAAAACGGGTTTGGGTTATGAAGAGGGATCAATTAGTGGTCAGCCAAGTAACAAGGAACCCATCAAGTTTGTCAAATCGACAACCAATGACAACAACAAACCTGTAGAAAAAAAAAAAAAAGATAATCAGTCGTCGAGGAGGACTCAAGAAATAGGTGGCAGAACTAAATCTGTAAAATAAAGAAATAATACACCCTCTACTCAAGTAAATCATTAGCATGGAAGAAATCGACCTGCTCAAAGAAAACAACCATTTTCTAGGTACAAATATTTTTTCTATGTATATTGTTTCTACTGTTCTAACTTTGGCCACAAAGCTGTAAATTTTTCCTTAAGATTTAGACATGAGAAATCAAGACACCCAAGGAATAAATATCTTCCACAATAGAGAATGAGACATCCAAGTAACAAAAAACCACATATTTCAAATTGTCAAATTAAGTTTAGAGACATGCAACTGAGGAGGTCAAGAAATAATAAACAATCAATGAGTAGACAACGCTTCAATAATCACTTTGACCTATTGAAAAATGATCTTGAATGTTATAACTATCATAAATTCGGCCACAAAGCTTCAAACTGCCATCTAAAGAATTACAAAGAAGATCCAAGGATAAATCTCTTAGCTAGAAAGGCCAAAACATGGAAAAAGAAAGATAGTGAAAAATGTGGTCTAATTCTTTCAACTCAAAAACAAAAAAAATCTTGGAATATAGACAGTGAATGTTCCAAGCACATGACTGGAGACAAGGATAATCTTTTTCCTATAAGTAGAACTAAAACAGGAAATGTGATCTTTGAAAATGATGAACCAGGTAAAATCAAGGGTAAATGGATGGTGAGTTTGAGAAATGGCAAAGGAAATTCTCAGGATGTTCTGCTTGTAGATGGTGTGAAACATAATTTTCTCAGTACAAGTCAAATGTGTGATAGAGACTGTGAAAAAGTGTTCATGTCCAAATATTGTAAGGTGAAAAATGTAAACTCGGGACAAGTGGTGGCTAAAGGCATAAGGACAGATAATGATGTTGATATTGAATCCTCCCATGCAAGAAAAGAAGAAGTAGAAGAAGAATCATGTCAAAAGATGGAAGAATAATTTGTGAAGGTTGATAAGTCAAACACCCAAATCAAGTTCCTGAATAGCTCCATGACCCTGGATGCGATCTTGGATAGTCAGAGATCACCAAATGACAAATCCGGTCTTGGATATAACAAGGAAGAAATTAGTACTCCTAATAAGTCTAACACAGGTCCTTCATTTGTAAAAGGGAAAGAAGGTATGAGAGTGGTTGTAATGGTTTTCTCTTGTGATGCATATGGTATTAAAAGTCTTGGATTGTAGGCATCATGGAAGAAAAATGAAATTTTTGTAATAGAATATCAGAGAAGAGAGACAGAGGGAGTCATTCAGTTATGACAAGAAAAGGTTGATGAAGGAGTCCTAGTAAGAGAGGTGAACAATATTGAGTCTGTGACAAAGGACAAAGTTGAAGTTGAAGATGACAGGTCCAAGAATCAGAAGGAGACAAGTATGAGTTAGATACAAATACTCTGCAGAACTCATATAAGAGGGTTCATCCTGTCAGTGGGAGTATGTATTGGCTGAATATCCGATACCTCCGACAAAGTACTGCAACAACTTAGGGGGAGCATCTTTTGTTTGACATTGATGTCAAAGGGGGAGAAAATGTGTCTTTTGGATGCTATAGTTGGAGATCTAAGTAGAACAGTGCAGTCCTTCAGGGTTGCCATCAATGCCAAAAGGGGATATTATTGACATGTTTACATGAAGAGTATGCTTTTCATTGATGGAAAGAACAACATCGACGATGACATGATTACAAGCAGAGTATTCTTGTCATTAATGTCAAGATCATAGTGCGCATCGATGGAAAAACATGAACAACATAAGCTTAGGTGAAGAAGCAAATAATATGAAAAGATAAATCTCAGGAGAGATAGAGTTTTGATATGCGGAGATGAGATCCCATACATCAAGGCTTGTAGAAGGATCAAAGTTCATTGCTCGCAGAAGGATCAAAGGTAATATCAAGTGAAGAAGAAAACAGTGTGCAATCCAAGCTCATAGAGGAATAGTGCAGATTTTCATGCAAAGCGCAAGTATGCACCAGCGCTGAGGTTAATTCCATTACCAATGCTTTGGACAGATAACGTTCTAGGAAATGCAGATAAGACCCAAAGTCATCAGGACTCACAAAACCTTTGACACTTAGAGATTTAAGAAATCCAAAGCTCAAGAGGAGGAGCGACAGTGGCGGTTGGATCACCAATCCTGAATACCCGATGTCCGTTAGATGAGAGTCCAGTGACCAGAGGAAGAACATAGGATAAGTACAGATCCGATCTATTGGATTTTAGTGTCAAGGACCAACATCCTTCAGATCTAGTATAACTTCGAAGAGTATAAGGTTGAGATCCATCCTCCAACTCCACAAAATGAGACATCATGATGAGATCTATACCGTTGGATCCAGAGGACACATGGTGAGAGATCAACATTTAGCTGACTCACAAATTGGAAAATTCAAAGGTAATTTTTCCTCCAAATTAGTGAAACATGAAGTCTTGATAAGATCTGAATTGTTGGATCATAGAGGGTTGTGGGTCATTGATCTGGAGCAAGTTTCAGAAAATCGGGAGTCGAGAGTTGGAAGAGTCATGGTTGGCTCACGTTCAAACACCCGAAATGTGAAGTCCTGATTTGATCACAGTCATCACATCAATTTCGAGTGGAAGGATAGGATAATCTAGCAATGTTTCATCACAGAAAGATCGAGTTGTCAATCCAAGATCTTGATCAAACAAACAACATTCACTTTAGATATAGAAATGTGAGGAGTTTACACTCAAGAAAGTTTGAAATTTGAAATCCCCGGAATGAGAAGTTATGTCAATCGTTAGATATGGAGATCAAATAATGACCATTAGATCATGGAAGACCATGCCAACAGACCACATCAACAAGGACATGTGGCTGACAATGTCAACGAGGACACGTGTCAGTGGATTGTCAACTCCGAGAAAAAGAAAAGGAAGGATGAACAAGAGTTCAAGAATTTAAATATTCGAAGTCCAGAGACATGAAGGATATCTTGACCATTGATCTAAGAGGGACATGCTTCGTTGGATCATGGACTTCAGGTGAAATTATCTGGGAGAAAATAAGAACTTGAGTATTGAAAGCCCCGAAGCCCGAATCACGGAATCGATATCGTCCATTGGTTTGGAGGGGCACATGTCATATGATCACACATGGATAAAGGAAAGAAGGAAGAACCATTGATTGAAGAGGAAAGATGTCAGTATCTCTTCCATTTTGGAAGATATCCAGTCACCAGCAACAGGGCTTGATAGTCGAAACTCCCAGAGCCCGGATCATGAAGGAAACCGCAGTCGTTGATGGATGATCTAAAAATGAAGAAGACTTGTATTCTTGAAAATATTTGCAAGATTTAATTCATGTGTTAAAATGCAAATGGATCAATTTTTCAACACAACTTTTATAGAAATTACTCATTCAAGATGCATATAAACAACAACAATAAACAGTGAATAGAAAAACACATAACACAGCAAATGATAAAGGAGTTCACCCCTCTCTTGGGCTACATCTCCTGGTCCAGCTTCCAATGGATATTTTGTATTATTTGCTCAAAGTGATCAAATATGTGTTTTACAATGCTCAAAATTCCAAATAGATGGCTCCAATGGCTTTAGAATGTCCAAAAACCCCTAGCTGGTCTTTTTCGACACCTCGTTTGGCCAAAAATTGAAGAAGATAGACTTCCTGGAAGTTCCCCTTCAAACTTGTTGTCTCTGGATCGCCAAAATGCACCCTTGCCTCCTCAACCTAGCCCCCACATGCATAAATGTGGAAAAACCCAGCACCGAGCGCAACCGCACAACCGGTACAAACTGTAGGACGGTTACGCGCTAGCCCTTAACCATTAAGGCTGAGGACAGATGCACCATCATATGACCGCGCGTATTAAAAAAATGGGCTATGTTTAAAACCAAAAGGCAATGGTTGGGGTTGCTCGCCGGAGGTCCCATGGTATATACATACGACCGGGGCTTAAAGTTTGAAATGTGTGCGCAAAGGTTTAAACTGGTGGCCATATGACATAACAACATAACCACAGGCTGGGGCTAAGCCCTAGCCCGACCCCCACCCAAACTTTACAACATTTAAACTAAAATATAATTCACACCATATAGTGTTAAGAAACACTATGGCGATGCGTTGGTTGGTGGTCTTTGCCAAAAAATTTCATGCAGTTGGAGGTCGCAGGGTCGAGTCTGGTGGACTCCATAAACTTTTAAACAACCAAACCAATTACATGGAGCAACATGGCAGTGCATGTCTGGGCCACGTGGCACCAAACCATTCGCCATGATAATGCCACATGTCATCATCCCATTCACTGCAAACAAGCCATGTCATATGCCAAATGTCCACACAGTTGACTACCATGTGTCGTACGACCCTGCCACGTGTCATACGGTCTACCATGTCAGCATCCATACGGACTGTACAGTCAACACATTTTTTTTACCTGTTGGTCGTTTTGAACAGAATGCGATATCTCTCTCATCCGACTTGCGTTTGAACCCAAACTAGTTGTGTTGGGTTCATGACGATGAGGCCTATGCTCCCATTCGATTTGAAGCGATTCCGAGCACTTTGAATTTTGAGCAAAATTTGATCCCCTTGATCACACCTCCCTATTGGAAATATTTTGGACATCCAAAAGACTATTTTCAGTCTATCTAAAGATGAGGGTATAGCTCCCTCACCTTTCCAACCTCAATCCACTTGTCTTTGCTTGGATTTGTGCCTTTAATACCAACTCGAAGATATTCCACATTTCCTCGTTTTGAAGTTCTCATTTTCCTATCAAGGATTGTGTCTTCATGCAGTTCTGTAAGATATTTTGGGGAAAAATCATCTATAGAAGGAATTTGAACATGCTCTCCTTGATCATCAATCAAAGGAGGCTCATACAATTTTAAATTCTCAACATTAACAACTGCATACATTTGCATATAAGGAGGCAAATCTAAATGGAAGGCATTGTTACCAATCTTGTCAATAATCTTGAAAGGACCATATCGAATTGGCTTCAATTTTTTACCTTCTCCTTTAAGCCTCTCCTTACTAATGTAAAGCCAAACTTCATCTCCAACTTGGAAACTGTGATCAACACGATGCTTGTCATGTCTCGTCTTGTACTTGTCTTGACGCTTTTCCAACTGCTCTTGCACCATTTGATGTATCGACTAAATTTGTTCAATGAACTTTTTTTCCCTATCAATGTCATATTGACCATCAATAGCAATATCCTTCCCAAAGATAAAATCTAAAGGAGATTTGGGCAAATAACCAAAACATGCTTCAAATGGCGATGTTTGAGTTGGAGAGTGCTTAGCTCGATTGTAAGCATGATGAATGTAGTGTAAATGCTCATCCCAAAGTTGAGGATGCTTACTGCAATAACCACGAAGAAGATGCACCACTGTTCTATTTACCACTTATGTCTGACCATCGATTTACGTATGAAAAGCTGTGCTCTTTTTTAGTTTGGTGTCCATGAGTGCCCATAAACTCGACCAAAAACTTCCAATAAATCGAGAATCCTGATCAGAAATAATGGATTTAGGCAATCCAAAATGTACCCAAACATTTTGAAAGAACATCT
>ML779446.1:185445-207807 GCA_009831015.1 Picea engelmannii
TTCATTCCTTCCTCTTGCTTCCAAATGAGTGGCCTGAACACAAACTTCATCTAGATTTGAAGGATTAAACATGAGTATTGTATGTCTCAAATAACTATGTAAATCTCCAATGTATTTGAGTAAAGTTTCTTGAGAAGAAAAATATATTTCCAAAACCAAAGCTCTTCTCCTAAATTCTTGAGTAAAGCTTTGCACATTTTATCCTTTATCTTGTTTAAAATTTTGCCAATCCATGGTAGCCTTTTGCATATATTCCAACGGGTAAAATTGTCTTTTAATTGCATCAATAAAATCATTCCAAGAGGTTAAAATTTTACCATGTTTCTTCATGTCCTCTTGAGTCTTGGCTTCCCACCAAATGAGTGTTGCACTATCCAATCTTAAAGAAGCAAGCTGAATCTTAGTTTCATCATCTTGAATTTTTTGTATCATACAATACACCTCAATCTGACGAATCCAATTATCTAATTTGTCAGCATTTACCTCTCCATTGTACATTGGCAATTCAAATTTAATATCAAGCTTTAACAAAGGAATTTGTGAAGGAGTTTTACCATGTCCTTTTTGAGAATTTGGAAGAGGTGTTGAACTGGCAGAAGAAGAAGAAGAAGATGGAGGTGAGGGTGGTGGAGAAGAACCATTCCCTCCATTTTCGTTTGGAGTTGTATCACCACTGTCTCCCTTGTGTTTTGAAAGGTTGGAGCCTTCACCTTGCAACCTTGTATTCCTTTCTTCCATCAAAAGTTTCATCATTTCTCTCATTTCCATGAAAGCCTTTCCGAGATCTTCATCTTCTGTAGGAATATGTTCATGACTCTCTTCATGAGCCATACTTGGTGAATGTCTCCTTGAAGCTTGTGGTGATGATATAATCTTCCTTCCTGAAGGATGACAACTTGGCTCTACAAGTTGACCTTCTCCTCTTGTGAGTTTCAACCTTGTGAGCATCAGAAAACAAAACACTTGGAAATAATCAAGTCTTCAAAAACCTATGCTCTAATACCAACTTGATCTAAAAATGAAGAAAACTTGTATTCTTGAAAATATTTGCAAGATTTAATTCATGTGTTAAAATGAAAATGGATCAATTTTGCAACACAACTTTTATACAAATTACTCATTCAAGATGCATATAAACAACAGCAATAAACAGTGAACAGAAAAACACATAACACAACAAATGATAAAGGAGTTCACCCCTCTCTTGGGCTACATCTCCTGGTCCAGCTTCCAATGGATCTTTTGTATTATTTTCTCAAAGTGATAAAATATGTTCTTTAAAATTCTCAAAATTCCAAATAGATGGATCCAATGGCTTCAGAATGTCCAAAAACCCCTATATGGGCTTTTTCGGCACCTCGTTTGGCCAAAAATTGAAGAAGATAGACTTCTTGGAAGTTCCCATTCAAACTTGTTGTCTCTGGATCGCCAAAATGCACCCTTGCCTCCTCAACCTAGCCCCCACATGCATAAATGTGGAAAAACCCAGCACCGGGTGCAACCGTACAACCGATACAAACTGTAGGACGGTTATGCGCTAGCCCTTAACCGCCAAGACCGAGGGCACATGCACCACCATATGACCGCACGTATTAAAAAACATGGGCTATGTTTAAAACCAAAAGGCAACGGTCGGGGGTGCTCGCCGGAGGTCCCATGGTATATACATATGACCAGGGCTTAAAGTTTGAAATGTGCGCGTAAAGGTTTAAACTGGTGGCCATATGACATAACAACATAAACACGGGCTGGGGCTAAGCCCCAGCCCGACCCCTGCCCAAACTTTACAACATTTAAACTCATATATAATTCACACCATATAGTGTTAAGAAACACTATGGTGGTGCGTTGGTTGGTGGTCTTTTCCAAAGCTTTGCATGCAGTTGGAGGTCGCGGGGTCAAGTCCGGTGGACTCCATAAACTTTTAAACAACCAAACAAATTGCATGGTGCCACGTGGTAGCCCATGTCTAGGCCAAGTGGCACCAAACCATTCACCATGACAATGCCATTTGTCGTCATCCCATTCGCTACAAACAAGCCACGTCATACACCAACTATCCACATGGTTGAATGCCACATGTCGTACGGTCTGCCACGTCAGCATCCGTATGGACTGTACGAACTGTACAGTCAACAGATTTTTTTTTCCTATTGGTAATTTTGAACATAATGCAATATCTCTCTCATTCGACGTTCGTTTGAACCCAAACAAGTTGTGTTAGGTTCGTGACGACGAGGCCTACGCTCCCGTTCGATTTGAAGTGATTCTGAGAACTTTGAATTTTGAGCAAAATTTGATCCCCTGGATCAATGGAGGAAGGAGAGATCTATTATGTGGATTCTAGAGGAAATATATGAACCTTCCATTCAAGAGAACCATCAATATCGTGAGATCGACAGTCGCGCTCCATTGCAAGGCCAAAACGTGCTTGAGCCTTAATTTTTCATCAGTGGGCAGCAATTGAAACCATGGTTTTGGAGAAAGGATGCATGGAGGCTTGTGGTGAATTGCAGGGAGAAAATAAGGTTGGTCTAAACCACCTTTGGACGTGCCCACAATATATTTATCACATGTAGCTCATATCCCAAGGTCATATCATGAAATGGATCCAGCGCTCAGCAGACAGAAATCGAGAAGCACCTTTTGAATAAGCGTTTGGTCACCGTCGGTGGTCACGTGAAGGAAGAGGTTAGGATCCAAAGAAGCCATAGTTTACTGGTTGTAACTGATAGAGAAGATGAATATTATCAACTGCCACATAAGCTAAGGAATCTTAGCATAATGGGCATTGATCATGAACTCATGGGAAACAAAACCGCCAGAGAAGATGAAGTGTTTCCATAATGACCAGAAGATGACTCGACATGACAAATGCATGAAGAATAGAGAATTGAAGTGATTTTTCTGTGGAGATATGCAGAAGTAAGGAAGAGATGCAGTGAACAACCTATAGGGAAGAAACAGGACGCAACGACATGCAGAGGTATTGTGCATGAAGGATGCAGAAGGTGCACAAAGAGTATAAAAATGCAAAACATAGACTAGATGATGGTGGCTATTGAGCATGATTCATGCGGGTAGAAGCATGTAGTGTGAAGAATCTGAAGTGAAAAAGAAGAAAGGAAAAAAAATGCATATCTGAGAAAAGAACAGAAATCGCAACAAACACGAGGAGAGAGAAATTGATGCAGGTAGAGTAGAGCATTGTAGGAGATCAGGGATGAGACTAGTAAACCATAGATAAATGTTGTATCACTGTGATAAATTTGTAAAAGGTAAATATTTATATTTCAGGGTGGTTGGGAGGTGCTAGAGAGGATTGGTGTCCTCAGAGTTTCAAGTGGGTGCTTGAACACAGAGAGCTGTAGCTTCCATCTGGTTGCAGCTAGAAAAACCAGGGTAGCAGGGTGGTGCAAGGGAGAGCTATTTTTCTCTGTTATACAAGTCGGTGGCTATGTGACTAGAAGTTGGTGCTTGCATCCAGTTGGTGTTGGAACACTTAGGTATTTGGTGCTTCCTTCTAGTGGGTACTAGAGAAAGCATGGAGTTGGTGATTCCTTCTAGTGGGTGCTACAGAAACCAGAGAGTTGGTGCTCTTAGCAAGTTGTAGGTTGAAAAACAGAGGTGGTAGCCTTACAATGAGTTGGTTCTCATAAGAATGATAATGTAAAGAAAATAAATATTACTTATCATATCAAGAAGAAGAGGTTTTTACCCTTTATGGGTTTCCTCAGGAAATATATGTATTTGTATATTTCATGTGTGTGATTGATATTGAATGTTCTATTACTTACCTCCTTGCATTATTGTGATTGTCATTGAGTTCTCTGTAAAGAGTTTAAAATAATCATAATTGTTTAAGCCCGGTAACAACTAATTCACCCCCCCCTCTCAGTTGTCCAACAGTCCAATCTACCACAAATCCCACTAAAGTAATTAAAAAGTATGGGCTTTTTCAATTTGAAGAAGACACTACAACCACACCATGGCATGTTTCCTCTCCTCTTAACTTAGTACCTACTAGGCGTCCACTTCCTAAATTCAAAGAGAATATTCATATGTCTTCGGGGAACAACATTGTAACTACAAATTAACACATGGTGGCATTTTCTAATGCCCATCACAACATAGGAGCCAATGACAGCGATACTTGCATGCGCTTATTTGTCAATTCCTTGGAAGGAAGGTTGCGACTAATTTCTTTGACCTTCCTCCTAAGATTTTGTCTACTTGGGAGGAGTTAACCTATTGGTTCAAATCCACCTATGGAAAATATAAAATCCCAGTTGAGCAGTTACGGGAGTACAATAACATCGCCTATAAGGATGGTGAGACCATCAAGTCCTTCAACTTGGGTTTCACTAAGTTATACAATCAAACTCCTGAACTCATTCGACCTCATAACCAAGTCACTTTCATGCATTATTTTAATGCACTACCTTCCCCATACTGTCATAAGCTTGAGGAAAAAGCCATTGATAACTTTTGTTCTGCTCTACATACATGTTTATAGTATGAAGAACAACTTGAAAGAATAGGTCTGCCCTCTTACAGGTAGTACAAGACATGAATAATCGTATGATAGCATATGAGTGAAAGTGAAATGTCTCCCCTCTCACCCCTGGAGCTTCATCCTCTTCTGCACCCCCCTTTAGAAATCCAATTGAAAATAATTTTCAGCCTAAAGTTATCATGCCTTGAAGTTGCAATAAATTTTGCGAGGAATGCCACGAGGAAGCCACATATGAGGTAAAGAAGAGTGTTAGAGATAACATCTTTGGTAAAAAACCGGAAACTACCATCGTTGTCCTAGATTTTATAGAGCCAAAAGATGTCATGATCATCAATACTAGGAACAAATCCTACGCACCCAAAGGAAAATATGATCCTTCCTGCAATTCTTCTAGCTCGAGATCATCCTCACCAACTACTACTGTTCAGGTTCCTGACAGTCAAGGAACTACCTCCCATCTCTCCTCTTCTAAATACAATATTCTGAATCAGTTTTCCAACATCGAAGCAGAAGAAACCCTTCTATACATGGTTTCCATCCCTAAACAACAAAGGAATATAAAACAATTCATGGAAGGAAAAGATTTCATTGTAGCCAACCTCTCTGAAGAGGTAAATGAAGAGGATTCATCTATAAATAAAGTAGGTGTACATAACTTTAGATACCCTGTAAAAAAACCCTATTTTTATATTTATGTCAAAATTTTGGATAAGATCGCCCATTGTTGCCTCATTGATGGTGGTTCAGGCCCAAGTGTAATGTCGAAGATTATTATGGAAGAGCTAGGCTTGTCTTGTACAAATGAAAACACCAGACTCATGCTCTCTTATAATAGCCTACAACAAACGACCATAGGTGAGAGTAAATAAGTGACCTTAGTTTTGTGTGTACAACCTAAAATAAGGACAACCCTTAGTATTTAGGTAATTGATATTCCAGTAAGAAATTACTCAATCATCTTAGGAAGAGATTGGCAAGATTTGACAGGTGGATACCTCTCACTCAACATGACACACTTATCCATTCCTTAGAATGATAAAAACATCATTGTTCTTAGAGAGGGAATCATTTCACCTTACACAGAGAGTTTCCCACAACCTAATGTGAACTATATCGAAGAGGACCTAGGGGTGTATTCCATATTTGCTGAGGAGGATAACATTCCCTTGGAACAAATTGATTTATATGATGGTATGTGGCACATGCACTTTGATGGTTCATGCTCTAATGAAGGTAACACAACTGACATTATTTTGTACTCTCCTGTAAGGAAAATTCATAACTTTTCTTATAGGTTGGAGTTTGCTTGCACAAAAAATATCACTGAATTTGAAGCTTTATTATTAGGCATTGAAAATGCCTATAATCTAGGTTGTGGTCACCTTACAATTTTTGGAGATGAAGAGCTTGTTGTGAACCTTGTACATAGTATATACTCTCCTAGCAACAAGTTGATGAAATGATACACCCAAACTGTTTGGGCACTTTTCTCAAACCTACTATATTTCAACATTACTCATGTTAATAGGGAATTGAACTCAATGGATGATTGGTTAGCTGTTTTTTCAGCCTCTCCTAATCGGTAACTTCTTCCACACAGACCTGATTGTACTTTTCAATCTCTGTATCGTCAACATATCCATGGAAATATAGAATCATGGCAGGTCCTTCCTAGCAATGAGATCACCTTTGCTTTCATTCAAAATGAACCTTATAATCCCAAGGAAATTATATCCATAGAAGATAACAAGATTCCTAAGGGCTTGACTCCTCTAGAGAGTTCATTTTCATCAAGTGATGTAGGAAATAAAGAGAAACATAAAGAAGAGGATTTGAAAAGGAAGGTGCATGAAACCATCTCCTTGAACAATGGGACACTTGAGTCTCCAAAGAATGTTAAAATAGGTGCCCAATGTTCCGATGAAGAGAAGATGAATTCTTCCAAGCTACTTGGCGAATTTCAAGATTTTTTTTCTTGGTATTATGAGAATCTTCGTGGTTTTTATCCCTCTCCTATACAACATGTCATTCCCATCAAGGAAGGTAAAAATCCAGTTAGGAAAAATCAAATACCTATCAACCATGCACTGGAAGAAATTATTTGAAAGGAGTTGGACAAACTCTTGAATTCTGGAATCATATTTCCGATCAAATATTCTGAATGGGTTTCCAATTTGGTTCATGTTCAGAAAGAAACCGGTCATATCAGTTTATGTGTTGATTTTTCGTGCATTAAATCACGCTAGTATAAAAGATCACTTTCCTCTCCCTAACATGGAAATGATTTTGCAGCAAGTTACAGGGTCACAGATGATGCCCTTACTTGAAGGTTTTTCTAGTTAGAATCAAATCAAGGTAAAAGGGGAAGATAAATACAAAACCACCTTTATTACTCATTGGGGCACCTTAACTTATGAATGTATGCCTTCTGGATTATCTAATGCAAGTTCCCCTTTTAAAAGACTTGTACAGGTAACTTTTGATGATTTGATCGGAAATATTATTCATATCTATCTCGATGACCTAATCGTCTACTTTAAAAGGCTAACAATTGCCTCGAAGTTTCAAAAATTATGGTTGGGTCCTTTCAAGATTGGTTTTTTCCTAGGTACAAACTCTTACATTATAAAATATTTATAGGAGCGATTGTTTTCCTAGAGCACTAATGGTTCTCACTTAAAACACTACATGGAACCAACTTGAAAAGTTTTAAGGTTGTTTGTATTTTTTGTATATTAGTAGTTTAGTTAGGTTTTCATTTTCACCACTGCTTTTCATTTACTCTCTTATAGTATTTTAAATTCTTCTTTTATTTAATATTTTTCCTTCTGCTTTTTGCAATTCTGTCATTTTATTTCTATTGTTTTAAATTTTGCAGTCCCATTTTTGTCATGAATTTTATTACTTTTCATATTTTTAGTTTAATTTTGGTCAAGAATAAGATGTTGGATCAGTTCTTCCACAATGACACTCCTGCAAGGTATTGTTAGTCAATAAAAATCAATCTTATATAGTTGTTATGATGTTCACCTTGAAAGCATAATTGAATTTGTTATCTGCTTTCACTGTTGTCTTATGAAGAAATTTGTCACTTCCCGCTTATGTTTTCCATTTCTTCATCCATTTGAGAGTTAAAAGAGAAATTCCATAAAAAAATTATCCTTGAATTCAAGAACAAATTTTGGTTGAATGATTATGCATATAGGGATAAACCCCCTCATAGTTAACATTTTTCATTAGTTATTCCCAAATTCCCAGTCATTTTTCCATTAAATCCACTCACTTCCCCCTGTTGCATGATCATTTGGGTTATGTCTTCTTGGTATACTATTATTTTTGGTCTACGAAACCATATATTCTGAGTTCTTAATCTGTCGGAAACAGATTTCCCCGTGGAGTCGCTAGTTTGTTGATGATAAAAATCACAACGAGGAATTTCGCTCGCAAAGTATTGCTAAATCCTATTATTTAAACTATGCTAATAAGATATAATACTAGTATGTGGGATCCCTTTGTAGACTGGAGGCTTGGAGATAGTCATATCACACTTTTCTTGCTGATGTTTTGATAATTCTTATAAGGTCTTATATGGTTGATGATGCAGTCTTGGTTTTGTTTGCGACATAACGACAGATCGATCATGCATTTTATGTGATAATTATGTTATTCTAAGCTCTAAATTCTATGTTTTGAGTGGCATATATTTATTGTTGTTACATTTGATATTTTCACCATGATTCATTACCTGGTTACACCTGCATGAGATACATGTTAGTAACAACATGAAACAAAAGAAATGGAAGGAGACTAATAAAAAAAATCCAAGGAAAGGAACTATACTATACTATGTTAAGAGGTTATGTGCAAATGAAATGAAAAGGAATTAGTGTTACTCCTAACTAGAAATGGTTAGTGGATATACGAATTATATTTGAGTCAGGGGTGATTTTAAGAATCCCCCCTAAATGTATATGTATAATAGATGGTCGAATCCCCATGATACATACGAAAAATTGAAGGCTATTTTATCAATAATATAATATGTATATATAATGTTTTGGCGAATATTTTAGTCAATTATATAATCTTGTAAAATATTGGAGAATCGTTTAGTCAATTATATAATCTTGTAAAATCTTGGCGAATCTTTCAATGGATTATAAAATCTTGTAAAATCTTGGTGAATCTTTCACTGAATTATAAAATCTTGTAAAATCTTGGTGAATCTTTTACTAAAATACAAAACATTATGAAGTATTGGTGAATGTTTTGATAAAGTATAAAACCATATATAATAATAGGAAAATATATTCATTAAATTGTAATATAATCATTTTACATGTTAGGGAAAGAAACATAGTTTGTCCCTCCAAACAATGTTGCAAGCATCAGGGGTTGTGTTTGTCAGGGTTATTATTGTGTTTGTTAGGGTTCACCTATTCACTTCTAAAAAAAAATCGATTTTCCAACGGGGTGGTAGGTTTAGTGGCCACTAGAATTCCAATGCCCTCGAGGCATGTGCTTAGAACTGCCACTGAGTGGTTCCCCAAATTCCATTAAAAGGATTTCTATGAGACAAAAATTGACAGCGTTTTGTCAAAAGACTTTGTATACCCCACCAAAGACATCTAGTCTCTAGAGCTTTGTATACCCCACCAAATACATATGGAGCTTTGTATATCCCACACCAATGACACTAGATCTTTTTATATCACACCAATGATATGTAGGGCTTCCCTTGGTGTAAAATATTTTCAATTTCGTGTTCCCCTTCTATATGATATTTAAATAAAAATAACTTAATTAAGAGAAATGATTCGTGATATGTCTACCTAGTTGTCCAACCTAAGACCAAATTAGAAATAAATTCTAGAACATATGATTCTATATGTCATCAAATTAGCATGAAAACAAGAAGAACACACATATATAAAAAATAAATCATAGCCTATCAAATTGCTAAACAACCAGTAGATAATGTCAAAATGATAAACATATGTACATGATGTTAAAAACATGCATATGAGAAACTAACAACACGAAACAATGATCTTTAAACAAATTTTAGAAACAACAACATCTAGGCACAAAAATATTAATATCATGGTCATTATTCATATAAAGGTATTCTTATGTGCAAAAAAATTTAAGATATAAGAAATGTAAAACAATTAAGTCATTCCATGATGGCAATGATGATAGTCTCAGTTAGACTTCCATAATTAAGCATGAACAACAAGATATGTAGATTTAGTAAGGGTTATTATTCCATCATGTATACCTATACCTGACATTTATATTTCTTATCTTTTTTATGAAACCAAATTATCTGAGAAAACATACACCCAAAAAGGAAAACCACCAAATTCTTAGATGAATCGTAGAAAATAACTTAGGTTGTAGATTAATAAAATACAACATAAATGTATCCAAAAACACCCTAGAACTTAATCCCTCAAGCAACAAATACTCCAAGATAGAACCATTATGGTGATCTAATAACTATCCATTTTGCAAAACTTACATATATTATCATCAAAGAAATTGTTTTTGGCAGTACTCAAGCTTTTCCAAAACCCAATTAATTATATGGTGTCTAGGCTCTGTCGATTTTATTCACTTGTACACAAACAAACATTTATCCTTGGCATGACTATAAACAATGTTTATCATGGGGTGGAGCCTGTATGGCCATGGGTTTTGGCTAAAAATGGGGATGCGGGTTTGATGAAAAATATGAGTTGTAGCATTAAGCTAAAGCTTATGGAAGTAGGTGGTGGTGACAACTAAATTGTAATCACAATGATGTTGTTGAAATATGCATTTGTACTAAATGAAGTCTATTTTCAAACAATAAATTGTTGCTAATACCTAAGTATTCAGTCTAATGGAATTAACCATTAAAATTACCTTGCAAACCCTCTTGTTGAAACAATCCTGCATGGCTATCACATTTAAGAAGAATACAATTTATGGATAGTCCCATTTCTTATTGTTGAAACAATCTTGCATAGCTAACAAATGAGACTAGCATGCAGTACATAATAAAAAATGCGACTATGAACCTTTGGAGGTAAAATAGCCTCAATTGTTCTAGTACTATGGTTGAAATTTTCCAGATCTATTGAGTAACACTTTATGGTCCTATTTCATACCGGTGAATGTGTTCTTCCCCGTGGCTAAGATTTGTTGTTAGAAAACAACAATTAGGATCTTCAACTAATCTTCAACTCAAGCCCTAAATCTGCTTCAATGAGATATGCTCTTTATGATGGAAATATTATATAGGAGTTAAGATATTGAAACATCTTCTACAGGTCTGAAGACATGCACAATAAAAAGATTTCAAACTCTCCATCCATTCAATTGAATCTACAAGAATTTGGAACCTTTAAAAGGAATCAATCATTTAGGGGCTTAAGTGCACTACCTTAATTTCATAATGCTTAGGTCAAGATTGGAATTGTTGCAATTATTTGGGGGTTGCATATCATATCTTCCAAGTGTAGCTCACAAACCACACCTTTGGGTTGTTCATTTATGGTCATTGGCAACAAAATATATTCTTAGTGACCTCACCAATAGTTTTCTCTATAGATTTAGCTAGAATGTTATTTCTCTACCTCCATCATAATCTATATAGCTTGGCTTCTGCAATTTTATCACAAAACTCATCATCAAATTCCATTTGTTATTAAAATGAAAAGGGGCAGTTGAACCAATCTGTAATGTATCTTTTTTTTGTAGCCTCCATTGAAACATACTTAGGTCAAATTTATCACCCAATTGACTTATTGTAGACCTAACGATAAGGGTAAATTCTTTCTACCAGATCTGAGCCCATATCTGGGATGAGATAGTTCGTATCTATATTGTTGCTAGTGAATTTGAATCTCCTAACGTGTGAATCAAGATGCCCAATGTGTCGATTGGTATGCATGCCTCTAATATATAAACTTAAAATGCTTCTCTTTAATCTATGTTTGAGATCAAACATTACAAAAACCTTCAAAATATGGTTGTCACATGTTCCATGGCATACATTCCTCTTTAGGATATACTGGACAACCAATAATTCATCCTGAAATTATAAACGTTTGTTGATTAACACCGATACATTATATTCTTTGAACATCAAAGGGATTCTATATCATGATCCTGCAACCTAAGCACTAATGTAACATGTTATTTCCACTATCTAAGGAAACTAATCAATCATGTCCTTCTTCACATCAATAGTAGCAACACATAAAAAATCATAATCTCAATGCTTATTTCTAAATAGAACTCTATTGTAGGATAACCATAAGGCTGATCTCAACATGTTTTAAGGTGATCACACTCTCCACTAATATGTTCAATTTATTCCATAAATCCACAAGGTCCTAACAATTGCGACATTTAAGGCCTCTTCATAAGCTAGAGCACCCTTCAAAAGTGATTCTTGATGCATTAAAAATATGTACTAAGTACTTCTAATGCATCGACATTGCTTTTATTTGAGACAATTTTAAACTTGAGAATAATTTATTTGAAACCATCCATGATCTCATCCCCTTCTTTAGCAAAGACATCGATAAGAGCTGATAAAGATGCATCATCTAGCATTTTCCCTCCATTGAACATCTCATCCAATGCTATGTACAGTTCTGTCTCAGATAGACTGGACTCAAGCAACCTCCACATCCTGATATTGATATCAATGCCACTATGCATGCAACTTTTCACAAGACTAGCATAGTCATTACCATCACATAAAATAATATTCATACTGCTTTAATGAGTGATGTTTATGCATGCCATCCACTCCTGCACAGGACAACTTTATTTCAATAAATGCATGTATCACAGGATGGCCTCTACTTGTGTATATCAAAGTTATAATGTATTATAGTTTTCCTGTTTCATAGCTACAACCCCATGTTGGTCAAAATTTGACCATTACAATTATCTCATCAAGCACAAGAATTATTTTGGAGAAAGACACAGTATGACTATAGTGACCAATTGTAGAATCCTTTTTCTTATTCCTACCTTAAAGTGGTGTACCATGTTGGCAATATGCCAATACAGGTTGGCACTGGTGGCATTGACATTGACAGTGTTACATATATATATATATATATATATATATATTGGCAATGATGTATGTTGACCTGCTGACTATGATGGTTATGAGGCACTCTGTTATTACAAGCTCTATAATGTGCCTGGAAGACAAGGGATTGTCTTTGTGAGAATGCTCATACTAACTATCCAATGCTGGTGTTTTCCTATCCTGGTGCTCATACTAACTATCCTATTACTAATCTTTTATAGTAGACCTCTGCTTGCCCATGTTGGTGTTTTCCTATCTTGGTGCTCATACAAACTATCCTATTACTGATCTTTTACAATAGTCCTTTTATTTCCAATGCTAGTGTTTTCCTATCCTAGTGCTCATACTGACTATCCTGTTATTGACCTTACAACAGAGGTGTTTTCCAGTAGACCTCTTATCGATATTGCTGGAAGAGTATTTGTCCATGTATAAACAATCTGCAGGCCTCCAGACTTCAATCGATTGAGATGCACATGAAAATAAAGATGGGCTGCCAAGATATGGACACAAAACTCAAGATGAAGTGAATTATGTAAAGAGTATCAAATTTGTAGGTGCATTGGTACATGTTGATCCTCGTTTGGAAAGGGATGGCTTCACATTATCCAACATCACATAGGAAGAGAGGAAGATCAAGGCTTAGAAGTAAACTATAGAATGTATCACTGCTCGATAAGAAAGAATAGAAATATGGTCAAATTATTTCCATAGAAAATCTCTTGTCCACAAATGTCAACGAATCAGACAATCCAGATAAGCTTAAAATAAAAGATGCAAAACCAAGGGTAAGGGACAATGATCGTCATAAAGAAATTCTTTCCAACACTGGAATTTAGTTAGGGCGTGTCATGTTTTATGTCAATCAAGCTGATTCAAAAAGGAATTTTAGTGAACCACATAATAAAAACATTATGGATATGGATTGTGGTCATGCCATCCTATCCGGTGGTACACCAGTGTTAGCTAACACAGCTGGACCGAGGAAGATTGGGCCAGAAGAATTCAAACATCAGCAACAAAAAATCCAACACATTGAATAATTGGATCTCATGTTGAAGCAATAATGATCCAGCACAACAAGGAACAAGTAACCAGAAGAAGAACAATGCGCAGTTGTATCAGAAGGAAGATCCTTACACAACAAAGAAGGAAGAATATGTAGGAACTAGAAAGAGAAACAATAGCTATTCAATTGGATCAGAATAGAAGTATCCAATAAGCAGGCAAAGGATCAAAGAAGAGATGAATGACCTTAAGGGGACAAATATGGAACAAAAAAAAAAAAAACTAGTAACGCACAACAAATGTTACTGCAAAGGAAATGTAATGCGTAATCACAAGTTATACAGATCAATGATATGGCAAGATATTTCAGTGTTAGTGTGGATTTCATTGACAAGGAACTCTCTTGATTCATAGTTGTAGGTAGGATTCACTACAAAAAGGAAAAACTTATTGAAGGTGTATGAAGGCCTTTACTGTATATCTACATGAAAATAAGATTAGATCGCTACTTGCATCCACATTTTCGATATTATAAAGAAAATGTGGAAGAATCAACAACTATATAAGTGTATAATATTTACACAAGCATGTTCCATAATCCAATCAATCTACTCATCTATAGCAAGGATCAATAGGCCTCTCCAAAAACCAAATTTGGCACTTGATTGCACTTTGATTGTGCAAAAACATCAGAGTTTTTCTTTTTTTAGTCACCTGTTTGCAGAGTAGATTGTGGCCCATCAGAGATGAATATTGGGAAACTAGAGGAGTTTTTTTTTCATAGGAGGAAAATTTACAATAAAATATCTCACTTTTTACACAGGTGTTACAGGGTGAGAGATTCATGCACGTCTTTACAGCCTATTTTTCTTAATGCGCAAAGCCTTATTTTAGTCATCATTTTGTAGAGAAAATTATGAAGAACTGGTGTAGTATTTTTGGAAACCTAAAGAATTTTATTTCCAAAACATCTTAATATACAAAAACCTATTTCATTTTATACACAAATATTATGGTTAAATAGATATCATCTCTTCTTTGACCCCTATTTTTCGCTGCCCTTATGGCAGATTCGTTGCGCTTCTGTGTAGAAAATATTTTACTCCATGTAAATAGTCAAATGGTGACTTGGACATGCTTTCTAACACTTCACTTATGGTCTATAATTTCACTTCAAGACCCCATGGATCACCTTTGAGCCAAATTTGAGAAGATTTGGGGATTTTTTTGTATTTTTGCAAATTTTTGCAAATTTTTGCACTACAAGTTTGCAGAAAATGTAGCGTGTGGCACGCTACGCTTTTTACGAAAGATTTCAAACGATGAAAGGCTTACATATTTAGACTTCTCATGACTTGTACATCACGTTAAACCTCTCGGAGTTAAATTTTGGTCAATCCTGTTGGGAGAAAAAAACAAAAGATATTGACCAAATTTCATGTGAGAAAAATCCTAATTATCACTGCCAACAAGACTATCCTACTTTATATTGTATTTATAGATCCTTGGAAAAACCTTCTAAAACTTATGGAAACACAATACCCTTTAATTTTCATTATCATGTTGGGCACTTTTTCCAAATGCAATGAAGTATGCCAATAATATATGTCAACATATCCACTCTCAATTTGTAACTACCACCAATAGTATGTTCTCTTGTTCGAAATGATACAACGATCCAATAACCAAAGTATTTATGGATTCACATTGCACCTACTACATGAAAGAGGCCTAAAACATCCTTATAATGATGCCATGGATTACTTCAATTATCCCATGTACACACAGTATGTTGCATCCACCAAGAAAAAGAATGCACACTAAATGTATGCGTGTCATTGAAGAAATTATGATTGTCAGGAATCACTTATTTCATTTTAAATTCAAGGTAATTTTAATTAATATGCATATGAAGATATTACTGTCTATAATCATTATCAAGAAATTCGGGTTCAAAAAGTTGGTGTTCAGAAAAAAAACGTCAAATTTTATATGAAGAACTAGACCTTCAAAGTTGCTTTATTTATAGAAGCAAGGAGGAAGAGTAGACATATCAAGTAGCATATTCATAAACTTATAGTAGTGTATAAATTTATGGTGTATATGAATATGTTAATGTTTGATTTCATGGATAATTTTTTACCCCTTTTTATGAAGATAAAAATCAGTCTTTGATTAACCAAAATGATAATTCAGGTTCTTATGAAGGATTCTTTGTTTAATATCTCTTTCAAGAAATACAAGAGCATCGCTCTTGTATGGTTTCTGCCATTGATGAAGAACATATTTCAATATTGGCATATGCAGAAGTGTATGGTATTGGACCAATGCATGATGATTATGAATACCATGTACTGAAGTCTTACCCATCTTACCCATTCATTGGCTTGAATCCATTTTGGATCACCTTGAAAATAACCTTATCCACAAGGCATTTTTGTGCGCACTGCAAACAACCCATCAACAAGTTTAGAAAAATGCAACCTTCCACAATTTCCAAAACAATGGTTTGAAGGTTCCAAACCAATCCACAACTCTGAAACAAAGTCTTAGAGAACCAAGACATCTAATATAATTATTAAGACCATATATTCACAACATATAGAAACATAAGGTTTCACTTGCTAATGGAGTGTTCATCCAAAAAGATATAAAATGTGAAATCCCACCTGAAAATAATTTTTTTCCTCACTCAAATAATTTCACAACTTGTGTTGCATATGGTCAAACATCAATGTGCTCTTATAGTGCGATATAAATGTAGTTTGATACAATTGGAATCAAATTTTAATTGTCATTCACATCCCACAAAAAAAAATTCATCTAAGGTCAATTAAATGATCGCTTGTGCTGGAATCAAATTTTAATTGTCATGCATATACCACAAAAACAAATTCATCTAAGGCCAATTAAATGATATCTTGTGCTGAAAAACTAGTAGATGTAGGGCCTATGAACTTTGAAGAGTCATGTTATGTGGCCCTAGAAATCCACCACTAGAAAAGATGAATTTCCTAACATTGAAGGTCAATGGATTCCTTTTGACTACAAATAAGCTAGCAATTAAACTTTACCCTAGATTTCTAGGTCACATGTAACTAGAAGTGCCTTTTTCAAGGTAATTTCTAAGGGGTTAAATTGTTGATTCACAATTATCTTTATCAATCGCTCATAAGTTGCAGTATCCCTGTACAAGCCTAAGGGTGTTTAATGTTTAAACCTGATTGTCAATTTTAAAGGTCAAACAAAATTTAACATGCTACATTTTATTTATTGTGAAGCAAGAAGCTTTGTGAGGAATAGAGCCACAAAAACATGAACCTCATACCAAAATAAAATGGATAAAAAACTTGACAATCTTTAAATAAGTAACATTGTTGACCTTCAATTTCATGACATGCCAGGAATCGAGAGATAAAATGCTTCTAAGTATCTACTTGTTGTTGGAGCCTAGAACTAGTTCACACATAACATTAAAGAAGCATAACAAAAGTAGATTATAATCACACATCTCAACTACACCATGAATCAAATCAGTCATCTTCAAAATTTTCATAGAAGAAAACCACTTGATAAAATTAGGAACCTGTTCTACAATGACTGGTTTTTACCAACTAGCATATAACTCTTGAGTCTTTACACATGTATACATAATCCATAGCTAATCTAACTGTTTATTAATAACTTTTACCAAACTCTAAATGGCTTCCAACTTTGATTGTTAACATGTTATTCTTACATGAAAACTGTATGCTCTCTGTTGTAAAAGATCATTGTTAACCATTGTAATGTTCCAATAACTATTAGTGGGTTTGCTGAGATGGTGATTTAATTGACCGATGGACTCAAGGATTACATTGGATGGGTACCCCTACCCATCAAGTAACTATCATTTTGGGAAATGAAATTACTTTTGGGTGGTGCCTCTAAATCAGTTAGAAATGGAAATACTAGCAAGACTTTCCTACTTTATATTTTGTTTAAATATCTTTGGAACATACTTCTAAAACTCATGGAAACACAATACACTTTAACTTTCATCACCGTGTTGGGCACTTTTTCAAATTGTACTGAAGTATGACAATAATGTTTGTCAACAAGTTTGTTCTCAATTTGTAATGACCACCAATTGTATGTCCTTTTTCTCAAAATGCTACAATAGTCCAATAACCAGAGTATTTATGGCTTTCTAATCATCTCCCACTTGTTGCATGAAAGAGGCCTAAAAAATCCTTATACCGATGCTATGGATTACTTCAATTATCCCATGGAAAAACATCATGTTGCATCCACCAAGCAAAATAATGCATACTAAATGTATGTGTGTCATTGAAAAAACACACCGCATTAGCATTTGTGTAGAGTGCATTGATATGTAGTCCTGTGTGTGTATTGAGAGAATGCAATTATTTCCCTGTGTATCATTTTCAATTATTTATTTATATTTAAGGAAAAATTTGATCTTAAATGTACAGATCATAGGAGAATAACTTTTTCCTTCCCATCATATAGGTTGACCCCTAGATAGGGTGTGACAACAAGAATATTATTTTTGTATATATTAGACAAAATCAAATCAATAAAAATAATTTTTTTTATTGATGCAACAGATTTGGGAAAAGGAACATTGTAGCATCATGGTTGGAAGTCAGCTAGGGATTTAGGTTTGGAGTGTGTAGAAATTTTTAACAATTATATGCCACTGTTAAATACATAATCACTTCTACAAATATTCTTATGGAATTTAAAACATGATCGTCAATTGCAATATCAAGAATAAGGATCAATCACACATAACATAGGTGTTTTTACCGGGAAAGCATAAAGCTAAAAACCCCACTATCATATATTATGTATATATCATGGATCATGAAATAATCTCATACAAAACTCTAATCCAAGAGCTCTCAATAAAATATACAATCGTCTCACACTGTCATACAAAAATTGACAAATTCATGTGCCAATTTACTGCTTCCAGACAACCTACTTCCTCTGTGCAATCCCTTCTGATGGAAATCCCTGCAATGAATGAATCCCTCTTGCCTAGGTTGTGCATTCCTCATTGCTACATCCAATATGTGTGTGGTTTCATGAGTGCACCCACTAAAGTCACAACTGATAGTCAAACTATCTCTTTCACCTATTATCTCAATTGGATCTCCACTAGATCTAACATGCATGTAGTTAACAGTGGTAAATCTTCAGTTGCATGTGAGATCACTGATTGTGAATTAATTAATAATTAATTCACTAATCTTTCACTAGTGTAAGTTCATTTACAACTAGTACCACTGAGCTTAACTCACTTAACTGAGTTAAACTACTTTACAACTCACATAACTACACATCCAACTCTATTACAACTTTGAATCACTCAGTTACAACTAATTCGACCTGCATGTCCCACCAGTCAACCTTCGAACTCGAATTTCCTATAGCTAACTGATTTTCCACTTCAATTAACTATTTCCAAGTGCTCATTGAGAATATACTAATATTTAGTGTCCAACTATTATTAAGGGATAATAATAGTCAACATACATTTATAAATAGAACATCATCTATAAATAGACTTCGACCTAAAAATAGCCTAAGGCTCCATCCTAGTGTAGGTGCATAATTTTTACTAGGATATTCTTGTTGAATATCAACACTCCCTCTCAACAAGAAAGGGATTATCCTTCACCCTGATCCTATCTCTACGGTATTCGAATTTTCTCCCGATGACTGGCTTCGTTAGAATGTCTTCATCCTGATATTCCGTAGGAATGTACTGAAGGAACATGATCTTCTACTACACACAATCTATGATATGATGATACTGGATATCTATATTCTTATATCTATCATGAAACACAAGATTAATCGAGAGTTTAATGCAACTCTGATTATCACAATGAATCACTGTCGAATCTAAATGAGAACCAAACAAACCAACCAAGATCTTTCTCATCCAGATATCCTCACATGCATCTTGACTCATTGCCATGTATTCCGCTTCCGCTGAAATGAGTGACACAGATCTCTATTTCCTACTATACCAAGAAACAACTGTAGAGCTGATACTAAAGATCCCCCCTAATGTGCTCTTTCTGTCCATTGGACTGCCTGCCCAATCTGCATCTCTGAAGCCATGCAACTTCACCTCATCCATCTGTTTGTACCATAATCCATTCTTAGATGTGCCCCTCAGGTATCTCAGGACATGCTTTCCCACCTTCCAAAAGAGTTTGGTAGGCTTAACCATCGCTTGACTTAGCTGGTTAACTGCATAGAAAATGTCTATTCTCGTGTTCACTAGATACATTGCCAAACCCACTAACTGTCGATAGACAGTAGCATCCACTAGCTCTCCAGAAGTAGCATCCTCTTTCCTCCAGTTTCCTGGAAGAGGATTATCCATGGGTTTGCATCCCTCCATGTGAAACTTACCTAGTATCTCCCTTTCATACTTTCCTTGAGACACAAAAATTTCACCATCTCGCTGCCATATTTCCAATCCAAGGAAATAATGAAGGAGAACCATATCCTTCATCTCGATCTCCTTTGCAAGGTCCTCCTTGCATGAGTGTATCAGTTGCTCATCACCAATCAATATTAAATCATAAACATAAAGAACAATGATTAAAAGCTTACCCTCCACCACAATTTGGTATAGGTTTGCATCAACCCAAGTGGGATCCTGCACTACTTTCTAAAAGGAAGATGGTTTAGTAACAATACATTTTATCATGAGAGCCATGTATCCAGTAAATCGATCAGGAGACTATCTTTGTCTGCGCTGTGAAGTAGGGGATCCTACATTCTGTGCAACATCAAGTCTCAATCTATCATCTTTCCTAGTGTGATTTCTACCATTTCTGATGGATGGATCTACATGCCACTCCATGAACCTCCTCATGTGGTTGATCCACATATTGAGACTCATCTTTGGTGTTATCACTGAAATTTCGTCCGCACATGGTTACAAGAACTCAACATCGTCAAACAGTGGTGAAGTCATGCATGGACCTGAATTAATACCACAGCATTCAAAAAAGGTCAAAAACTATAGAAAGTAGTGAAAAATTGAAGAGCGCTTTGCAGACATTGGGCGTGCGCACGCATGTGCGAAACAGGAATGTAGAAATCGTGCACAGGCGCGCGATGCGCGACTGTTAGCGCAAAAATCCACGCACCTGCTAAACGACGCATTTATGGAAGTGGTCAGCCTCCCAACCACTTATGGTTCATCCCCCAAGCCGATTTGATCCTCAAATCTGGGTTGGATCCGACTGGTGGGCTGGTCAAAGACCTAATAATGCCCTAATTGGCCTCTTTTCACACAACAAAGCAGTTAAACAAAAACCCAAATGAATGCTATAAAAGGCATGGATGCACCTCATTTTCTCAAGGAATTTAAAGTAATGTTATGCTTCCTCTATTGTTTTGAGGACTCCATCCTTGACACAAGCATACTGGCACCATTACATTGGACAATCCACCTCACCATTGAGTGGATTTGTAAAGAGTTCTTTCATCACCATTTTCTGTTTTCTTTGTTGTAAGAAGAGCTAGCTAGTGAGGGTCCAAGAGCCTTCCCTTGATGGAAGAAGGGACTCATAGTCCCCTTTCTTCTTGGTGCTTTGTTTTCATCAATAGATCAGCCTCAAACATTGGTGACATGGGTCTTTTGGTTCTTTTTGTTTCTATGTCCCTATGATCATGAATTTAGTTTTTATTGCATCTCTTAGTTTAATTCTTAATTCTAGTTTTTGTTTTCTTTCCCTAACTCTTTTCTCTACAGTTGTCCTGCTCAGCAGACCCAACTGAGCTTGCAAGCACCTCTATTCTTCTCACCAAGGTGACGAAAGAGGTGCAACAGATTGGTGACTCCAATGGGGAAAGGTATCAATTTCCTACCTCGTTTGGGTTTATTTTTCTCTTCTTTTAGTTTGTTTAACTTGCAGGTGCACTAACCGGCCTAAGCCAACCTGCCAACTAGCCAATTCCAATTTGAATTGAAAGAAATCCATTTGGATTTTTCATTCTCATCCGTGTGCCATATATGCGTGGGTTTTTAGGCTCACATACGCACATCGTGCACCCATGCGCTTGACTCGCGGTTTTGTTCTACGCATGTGCGCTTTTTAACTTGTCTCTGCTCGCGCACATGCGCTCTGTGCGCCTCTGTCTCCACTAGGACCCGCGCATCTGTGCAAAATTTCACATTGTAAAGTTGTTGAGATGTGGGGAAGGCCATTTACCTTCTTAAAAATGATTTGAAACATGTTTTAAATATGCACCACACTTAGTCCCCTCATCATATAAAGGGGTTAGTCAAAAAACACATAAGCACTTAGGAGGATAAAATCAATTTCCCTTCTTTGCTTTTTGCCACATGGATGGCTTGTCTTTGACTCACAAGATAAGTTGGAAATCATTTTTAATCACATTTAACTTACATTGGGACTAGAAGTTGAGTAACAATCACTTAGTATGCTCTTCTCTCACGCCTCCAAGCAATCTTGAGAATCAGAAAAAGATTGTGAAACGATTTTATCTCCCTTAAGAACATTAAAACCTTTTAGGAGAGGACAACAGCCCTTCTTGGAACTCCTCTTAGTTTTCTTTTTCAAACACATCTTAATATTGTAATGGGCCCATACATGCCCACATGCTACAAAGATAGGATAGTGTTTGAATTTTTTCTTTCTTAGATCAAAACACTAGGGAAGTTTAAAGGTTTGTAACGGGC
>ML779446.1:207857-247262 GCA_009831015.1 Picea engelmannii
CACTTATCACTCACATAGCTTCTTCTTGAAACATGGAGGTCAAAGTAAGTTTCCTCCAAAGGGATTCCGAAAACACCCCACCCTTTTCTTGACGAAACTATCCACTCCCATTTTTAATCAATGAGGTTGGTTTGCACCCGCAACCTCCCAAAACAACTGCACCTAAAATATTTCTAAAAACTCACTAAGTTTTCCTCCACAGGAGGTACCAAAAGAAATTTTTTAGTCTAGGTAGGATTTCAGGGATAGGCATCCAAATAACTCCCCGTTATTTGGTTCTCACATTGTCAAAACATAGAGGTTGTCAAATAGGGAGCTCAAAATCCTCCAAGTCAAGTGTTCCAATACCATAAGGTAGGGAGATACCCATGAAGGGTTGAAGGTCTAGGTTCGGTTGTTCTGTGCATCCCCCCTTGAGGCACCCACCTCCTGGACAGGATCCAGCCCATGACCCATTTCTTAGGCCGAAAATCTAAATGTCGCACTTTGACCGAGGTACCTAGTGACCAACTTTAGGACATCTACCCAGGTGGAAATTGTGGGCTGCAATTGCACCTTGATTGGATTTTGTGTGGCTATTGGGAAATATCACCAGCTCTTTCGGGATATACCCCCTCTACCCCTCATTATAACCAATTATTTCCTCCTTCACTAGTTTCTCTTCCAGTGACTTCAGACCCCACTGTTGAGTACTATTGGAAGGTCCAGTGCTATTTGAGAGGACGGACATTACGTCTTCTAGGACATGAACATTTGATTTCTTTTTTATTCCCCCACGTGGACAAAACCCACTTACCCATATATATGCTTATTTTTCAAAACATTTTATGTATGATGCACATCTGATTATAGTTTGATTTGGATATATATATTGTGTAAACATTCAAACGCAAAGGCTCTTGTTTCTATATTACTCTCACCACTTTTTGCACACATTCACACAGCTAGTCTGACATCATAGGGGAACCAAAGAACCCCCATCATTCATGATGCTTTCTAAACCTCCCTCCTATCTTAGGGGGAGTATCTGGTTGTGCCCGCTAATCGACACCTCCTTCACACACTCCTGTGAGTGCTACTATTTTAGGATCATCTTGCTTGATTCTACATTACTTGGGTCCACTTCCCAAGGCCATCCATTCACTCGTTCTCCTTTACACAGAAGCGGAGGACCCACTTCCTCTCAAGGAGGAAGCACCAACCCACCTAGCCCCCCTCAAGGGTCAGGTTCACAACACAGTATGGTCGGAGATAATCCTCCCCCCCCACTACAGATGCCATATTTGGCCTCTCTCAACATACTGGATTTCACCAAACTCACCAATGATCCTATATTGCATGATCCCACATGGCCTACAATGCCAACCAAACTACCTTCAGACATACCCAAGTTTGAAGGAAAGGTAGGCAATTACCCTGCCAACCATGTCATGACCTTTCACCTATGGTGCTCCTCCAATAGCATTATGGATGATTCCATCAGACTGCGATTATTTCAATGCACACTCACTGGCCCATCGGCTAAATGGTATGTCGAAGAAAAATCGGGGTCCCACGCAACTTTTAAGTCATTAGCCAAAGCATTCTTGACCTTCTTCCAATTACCCATCTGCCACAACAATGGTCTAGAACTAATTTCTAATTTCAAACAAACCTCAGCCACACACATCACTGACCACATTCACGAGTGGCGTAGGCGACGTAGTTTGTGCAAAGCAGAAACCACCAAGCAACAATGTCTCGACTGGTTTCTTAGATCACTTGTCTCTCTCCTCAGTAAGGATGTAGCTTCCACCTTCCCTCAATCCGAAGAGGAGGCCATCAGTAAGGCCCAACAGTGTGACCTCATCTATGCACAGTTAGGGTATTTATACACGGTACTTCCTGATCTTCCAAAACCTGTGCCATTTGGCCAAGACAAACCTGGGATGTCTCACTCAGCAGACGGACTGATCGGTGCCACCACACACCACAATCCACAACCCCAACCACCACCGATGTATGGCACACCTCAATACCCGCTGGCATACGGGGGCACTTCTTATTACCCCCCACCTCCTTATCAACAACCATACCCTGTTGCTATACCCCCACCCATCAGTGGCCACCACCGGCACCCCCCATACATCCACCTATTCCAACAACCAGTGATACTTCCTCAATTTCAACTTATAGTACTAGCGAAAGCACTACGCCTTCCTATGTACCTTATGGATCAGTACCACCACATAATCTGTACTTCCCATTTCCTAGTCCTCCACCACCCATGGCTCCCCCACATCCTCATGCGGGGGTGAATTTTGTTCAACCCTCTGTTGTTCAACAATACCAAAGTTTTGAACAGTTGAACATAGCCAATCCACCCCATCCATCGAACAATTCCAATAAGAAAGGACGGAACAGGAATAACAACAACCCAGGTCAAGGCAGGAGTCAACCCCCACAGCACCAACCCACTGGAGGCAACCTGAACCAAGGGAACCAAAACCCCCAAGGGGGAAATACTAATAAATGCCAAGGGTGAAATAATGTTAAAACCATCTTCCCTTGTGCCCTTTGTGGTGAGTTCATCCATTACACTCATCATTTCCCCCAGATCACTGATTTCAAATGGTTGAAAGACTCTGGTAGTCTTCCCCATTCTCCTACACAACCTGCCCCTCAGCAGGCACCCCAACAATACGTGCAACAACCCCCTCCTGCCGTGCTGCAAAATCCTATCCCACATAAAGGTGTGATAAACACCCAACAGGACACACAACATCCCCCACCTTAGGCAGGACAATACCTCAACCCCAACAATCTAGCAGATCGTACAATTCTCCTCACCAGTGAGGAAGAAATCCTTCTGCAAATGCATAATCGTCAGTATCATGCCCCTGCTGAGTCTACTCCCATCCCTCCAGAGACAAACCCTCCACCGACGGGACCCCCGTTGGTGATCCCTCGCCCTTCCTCCGAACCACCGCTTTGCATCCCTCGCATCCCATTGCACAGGAATGTCCACAACCAACAGGCTAGGGCAGCTCATAACTATAGTTTGGTAGACGACTTAGCACAATCCTCAACTGCCATGTCAGTCTTGGAAGTCCTTCAGACTTGTCCTACTCAGCAGAAATCACTACTTTCTGCTTTGGGGGTAGTCGACCCCACAAATACTCGACTCATTACCTTTTATCTTGACAGCAGAGAACCTCGTCTTCCCTCCTTGATCGCTTTTCAAATACCAGTGAAAATACGGAACATCACAGTTCATCGCTGTATCATCAATGAAGGTGCATCTACATGCATTATGTCCAAAACGGTATGGCAGAAACTTGGTTCCCCGAAACTCATACCCTCTGCCATCACATTATGAGCTTATGACGAACGACCATCCTCTCCTGAAGGGCTCTTCCAAAATGTCCCCGTCGAACTCGGGGGCAAGACTATTCTCATCGATATCGAAGTTATCGACGCCCCACTCGATTATAATATCCTATTCGGTTGTAGCTACATGTACGCTATGAAGGTAGTGGCATCTTCCGTCTTTCAGACAATGATGTTCCCTCACAATGGGAAGATCGTTACCATTGACCAAGTCTCACATTATGAGCCTAATCCATCTGCCAACATCGATAACATTCTTCCTCTCATCCACACAAACCATGACACATATCCACTCGTCGAGATGGGTCCTGGGATTTTTAAAGATCCATACTTATTAGGAACATACCATGGAGCACCACCACTCCTACACCCTTCCAATCAAGTGTGTGTCATATCATCTAACGGACCTCACATAGAGGATATCATTCCTCCTACAGAGGCTTCTATCATACCTGACATCCCACTCGTCGCAGAACCCCCCCCTCAAGAACCTCCTGGACACTCATCGACCCCACCTCTCCCCAAGGACATAGTCCAGTTTGGGAGACAGTTTCCCAACCCCTCACTCAAATTCCCTTCTTTTACCCTCCACCATGTATCAAAGCTTTTCAGGTAGCCACAACACTCACGCTACCTAATATGGTGTTAGCAATCCCAGTGTGGTATTTACACCCACCAGAGATGGTCCCTCGACCATCCCTTCCCCCACAGGAAGGAATCCCCATGACAATTCCCATCCTTACCCCCACCACCCCCCCACTCACTAACCGCCCTACTATAGCTGGGGGTAGGAGAAAGAATAAGGAACCCACCGCTCCACTTCCTCCACGCATCCCACCACCTTGTGCACTATGTGAGAAAGAGGGCCACCAAACCAACAACTGTCCATCACTACCAGAATTACGAAATTTGATCCCCCTCAATCAAACTCCCCCAACACCCGCCACTATTGCTAGTCCCACCACTACCACCCACCCTTCCAGTAGTAAAGGGTTGAGGACCAAATATGCTTGCGCTATATGTTCAGAGTATGACCATTATACCCATCATTTCCCAGCACTTCCATGCTTTCGACAGACATTACCTTCCGTACGCCATAACTTCCAGAACAACCCCAGTCCTGCTACGTCCTCCTCAACAAATATCACTGACATCCGTTATGTAACCACTTCAGTCAATAAATGTATGATACGCCCTTGCTCTCTCTGTGATTCATTAGCTCATTTTACATACAAGTGTCCTATGATCCTTGAATACAGGCAACGTCAATTGACCTTGCTTTACCGACCTGCAGAGGAAATAGTTGACATTACCTCGTCACTAGAGGCTCTTCATGTCATTTCTCCCAAACCTGAGGCACTCCCAACACTTCCATGGTTCTTAGATGATGTATCTGAGAATTCACCCCCCAACCCCCCCAACTTTCCTGCTCATTCCCCTATAGACACTCTCCACCCAACCACCACGGGTACCCCTCAGTACTTCAATATATGGTTTATGTCAAGTGAACCCTCACCATCTCCTCACAATGTTCCCCCTGCTTCTTCACCAGGGGGAAACCACACAACCACTGTCACCGAGATCACTCCTCATGACCCCTTGTATTCCCGTCACTTCTAATGCGACAAAGAAATAATCAAAGAGTTAAACCACCCTGACTCTCCCTGGGATGCGCTACACCATCGCGCACTCTTCTCTCCACAAGAAGCCCCTATGCCTCCTAACCAAAACCCCATTTATGCGGTCGAAACCAAGGATTTTATCCCATCAGGGCCTATCGATTGGTTCAAAAATCCCATTCCTTCCCCCGATGCTTTTGAAGAAGGAAATATGGCCAACATTTCCCCCACCATCAAAATCGACATTTCCATTAAAAATGGCATTGTCAAAGAAATCACCATTGGAGCTGCTTGCACTCCTCAAGAAATCGCCGCATATAAAGCCCTCTTCCAGGAATATAGGGATATTTTTTCCTAGTCATAAACGGAAATTCCTGGCCTCAATCCCTCTATTGTCGAACATCGCATCGACACCTAGCCCGACATCACACCAGTTCGCCAAAAACAACGACCTCTACACCCATCCAAAGCCGCGGCTATCAAAGCCGAAATTGACAAGTTACGCGCTGTTGGTTTCATTTACCCCATCACCTATACCTCATGGGTTTCCAACCCTGTACCCATTCACAAAAAACAGGGCACTATCCACGTTTGCACAGACTTTTGCGATCTCAATCACGCATGTCCCAAAGACAACTTTCCAACGCCTTTTATAGATCAGATTATCGATGACTGCGCGGGCCACGAGGCTCTCTCCTTTATGGACGAATTCTCTGGCTATAATCAAATTCAAATCCACCCAACCGATCAGTATAAAACTGCATTCACTACCCTGTGGGGTACTTTTGCATATCGTGTCATGCCTTTCGACTTAAAGAATGACAACGCAACTTTCCAGCAGGCGATGACATACATCTTTCACGATCTAGCCCACATCATCCTCTCCTACTTGGACGACCTCACAACTCGATCCAAGAAATGCACCCAGCATCTCGATGATTTACGAATCATCTTTCAATGGTGTCATCAGTACAACATCCACTTGAATCCTCTCAAGTGTGTGTTCTGTGTCACCATAGGGCACCTCCTCAGTTTTATTGTTTCCCAAAGAGGTATTACCGTGGACCCCCTCAAAGTCCAAGCTATCACTGAAATTCCACCTCCCTGGAATTTACGACAACTTCAGAGTCTACAGGGAAAAGCTAACTCTCTTAGACACTTTGTCCCAGATTACGCCATACGCGCACACGCTTTCCTTTGCTTACTACGTCACAACATCCCATTTCACTGGGACGACCATGCCCAACAGTCATTTGACGATCTTAAAGCAATGCTTTCAAATTCACCTTTAATTAGTGCACCTGACTATAATCGTGACTATATCCTCTACGTATCAGCATCAACTGTATCAGTAGTCGACGTCCTCGTCCAGCTCGGAGATGACAATCGTGAACATGTCATTTATTACGTTAGTAAAAATTTCTCAGGGACACCCTTGAAATATAAACATGAAGAGAAACTTGCTCTTGCAGTTGTCCTCGCAGTCCAAAAACTGCGCCATTACATTCTGCTTCATACCACAAAGGTCGTCGTAGATTCCAACCCTATGTAGTACTTGCTCAGTCGTCGGCAAGTTAATGGAAAATTCGCTCGATGGATCGTTATCCTTCAAGAATACGACCTTGAGTTCTCAACACCTAAGAGTAAGAAGGCCCTCATTCTCGCCGAACTTGTCACGACCCTCCCCTCTGACACCAGCAGTGCCCCTGTCAACACCGGCTTTCCCGACGAACATCTCTTTTACATCACTTCGTATGATCCATGGTACAACAACCTTCTAGTCTACCTCCGAACTCAAAAGTTCGGTAACCACCTTTCACGAGATGATCATCGATGTATTCTCCATCAGGCCCCCCGCTACCTTCTCCTCGAAGACATCCTATACCGGCGGGGCATTGACACCATTATTCGTCGATGCATGACTATTGACGAGGCCGACAAAGTCTTAAATGACTGCCACATCGGCGCATGTGGGGGCCATCTTTCGGGTATATCCACTGCTCAAAAGATTATCCGAGCCGGTTACTTTTGGCCTACCTTGTTTTATGATTGCATTCATGTCGTGAAACGATGTGAGCAATGTCATCTTTACGCCAACAAAGCCCGAGCTCCCCCCACTCTTCTTCACCCTGTCATTACTGCCAGCCCTTTTTGCAAATGGGGCATTGACTTTATGACTTGTAATTCCCCCTCCAGGAATGGTCACAAATACATCATTGTCATCGTTGATTACTTCACCAAATGGGCAGAAGATATGCCCACTTTCAACAACACCGCTGACACTTTAGCGCATTTTTTCTTTAACAACGTCATATCCCTCTTTGGAGTACCCCTCCAGCTCGTTTCCAACCATGGGAAACACTTCGAGAATGAGATCTTCGTCGAACTCTCATCTCGGTTAGGCTTCTCTCACGAGTTTCCCTCACCATATTACCCTCAGTCTAATGGACAGGTCGAGGCAGTTAACAAAGTCCTCAAGACCATGTTACAGTGAATAGTTAATAAACATAAAACCAATTGGCATCATATGTTATTTTCTGCGCTATGGGCTTACCGAACGGCTGTGAAAACTGCTACTGGTTTCACACCATTTCATTTAGTCCATGGGGTCGAGGCAACTCTTCCCATCGAGTAAGAAATTCCCACCTTATGCACCGCCATTGACCTATTACCCAACACTGCTCCAATGGAGAAACGCTTGCTGAACTTGGTGTCTATGGATGAAGATCGTCGATCTTCCTTACAGAACAATGAGGCAGCTAAAAAATGATCCAAGGCTACCTTTGATCTCCATGTCAACCTTCTCTCATTTCGCGAAGGCAACCTCGTCCTAGCTTATGATATCGCTCATGATACCTTTGGCCATGGAAAATTCGAGTCACTCTGGCATGGCCCATACATCATTCAACATTGCCTCACCAAACGCACATATATCCTGGCCTCTCCCGAAGGCCTCTCTCTCAAAGAACCCGTCAATGGGTTGTATCTCAAGAAATTTTATGCTTAAAAGTAGTCATTCTACTTTAGGTTATTTCTTTTCTAGCATTTTTAATCTTTTTCTCCTCCCCTCACGTCTAAACTATCCTTTGTACTATTGATAGATTCTTCCTCCACCAGCCTACCACATCGGTTATGTCGACGACGCCAGTCGTTGGACACAAAATATCACTTCGGCTACTTGGGCTCTTTACACCCCCTCACATGAAATGCTCCATTCGAGCGGCATATGTTTGGGGTCAGCAACCAACAACCAAGCCGAATACACTGCTTTCATTGTCCTCCTTGTCGACGCCCAACATCATCATATTCGTCACCTTAGCATCTTCCTCGACTCTCAACTAGTCGTTCTCCAACTCAACAATGTGTACCATGCCCGTGATCCTTGCCTCTTTCACAAATACATGCAGGTTAGGCTTTTATCTCGACATTTTGATTCCATTACATTTACACATATTCCAAGACAATTGAATCAAATTACAGATAACCTAGCTAATATTGTGTTAGACTGGCATATATCACATCAAGCTACCTCTACACATACATAAACATATCACAATCCTGTCACGGCATATACATAGAATAGACATCATCAAAACATTAACCAAAAACATGTAAACACCACATAGATCTCAAAAAGTATACTCATGTATATATATAGGTCCACAGTGCCATCTGAATGTTTACATACAAAAAATACACGTATCTGCAGGCCAATGCAGCACCTCGGTACAAAATGGGCTCACCGGCCTATATACAAAAAATATATATACATCAAATGCCTCAGAGCACCACTCACGGTGCCTCTAGAGCACCACCACCTACTCCTCCCTCAGGTGGTGGCGGCCCACCACCTCCTGCCCCAGGAGGTGGTGGTCCACCCCCTACCGGCCCCTACTGCCCCAGCGACAGTCATACGGTCGTCAACGCAGCAGCCACTGCTTCTCGTCGTACTATGGCCTACCATGGTGGCGGAACCCCCACACACTACTCCAGGAAAGTCTCGTCCTAGATGCAAGACCATATTCCCTCAGGCACGTCCTGTAATATCGTCTCCAGATGACGGTGTATGTCCTCATAATCAGCTCCAGCCACCACCGAAGGAGCATGTGATGGCCCAGCACCAGGGTCATCAAACTGGCACCTCCTCGCTGCCCTCTCTGGCTCAGCTGGTTGTACCGCGGCCTCATCACGTCGACGTCTCTCTCCCCACATTGGTCTCTTCGGTGCTCGCTGCAACTCCACCTCGCGCCCGCGAGGTGCCACATCTGCACATGCAAACAAATAACAGATAGTATCAACATCTATATCATATACATATGGACTGCTATCTCAAACAAAAAATAGCAAAAACATACACATAAACACCAAACATACCTTGATGATCAAAAACCTCCCCTGGAGGTAGCACCATGTCCAGATCATCCCAGAAGTCCACCCCGACATAGGGGTAACATAAGATCACCTGCGGCATTTGTCGCCATACCTACGTCGCCTCTGCAGAAAAGAAGTGTCCACCTTCACCACCACCATGGCGAAGCAACACAGTCGACCACAGCCTCAACCGTGGCTCTCGTGCCCCAGGCGCCCCCAATAGAATCCTTGGGCGCAACATCAACACCCTCTCTAGAAACCAGGCCACTATGATGGACCCAAAGGCAAACTCCCCCATATCAGTGGACCGACAGTGGTCCAATTTCCCCACCATCCTCGCATGCAGCGTAAGCCCCCAAGCGAAACGCTCACTGGCCAACACTCTCTCCAGCACCATAAGTTGGCCACCACTAATCCACTGGGTCGCCAGTGACCCATATACTTGCACAATCATCGCTTCTATATAGCGATTCACCAGGGAATCTATAGACACAATGCTCACAATTGTCCTGGACATAAAGTTCCGACCCGAACAATATCTCCGGCCAATAGTCACGAGCTACGTATCCCTAGGCAGCACCGGCTACGCTGGTAGGTGCGTTCCCCGAATGGGAAGCCCAATCAAGAAATATACATCCTCCACCACAGTGAAGGGGATCTTCTCTCCTTGCACAAGGAAGTAGTGCAGATCCAGACTCCACATCTGGATCAAGAACTATAGGAGATACTCCTGTGCCCGTATCAACAAGCACTCAAAGAACTTTAGTAACCCACAAGCTTCCAAAGTCGCACGCACACCTGGCCCCTCAATGGCCACGACGTCTCACTCTTGCCAACCCACTGGCATCGTCACAACCATCCACCTGCAGACAACACATAGTCCTATATCAGCTCAAGAAACCATCAACAAGATAAAAAAGACTCTTTTTTATACACCTCAACCTTGCCTCCCATGCGCGGTTTTGTTACCCACAGGCACACACACATGCGCGCCTGTTCACTACACAGGTGCGCACACATGCGTGCCTGTTCACTACACAGGTGCACATGTGTGCGCACCTGTTCACTACACAGGTGTGCATCAGTGCTTGCCTGTTTTCTTCACAGGCGCGCTCCCAAGCGCACCTGTTCACCATACAGGTGCGCACAGATGCGCGCCTATTCAACCTACAGACGCACACTTGTGTGCGCCTATTCAACTCACAGGCGCATCCTTAGAGCACACCTTAAAACCCGTCATCTACATCACAACAGTACCTGGGCCTCTTTTCATCTTGAGCCCATGGGGCACCTTTTTTTTCATACCCTGGTCAGGTACGCATGCACATATTCACGCTTATCAAATACATGCTCATATCTTCGATTCTCTTTAGATATTGTTCACTTTGGGTATTTGGTTTTCATGTGTGCAGGTACTTGATCATCATACATCGACACAACCCCTTTAGGTATATACTTAGCACTAGCATGTAGTCTTTCCCACTGTATCTCACTTACATTTCCAGTCAGACCCTCTGATATTTGCCTCTAGGATCCCCATTCCCAGCTCTACAGTACCCACACCTCCATTTGCATCTTCGGTACTGTTACCCGGTAGAATTCTTACCCACATGAGTTGTCCCATTCATAGCACCTTTTGACACTTTTGACACTCATGCTGTTTTTCAAAACCCTTTAGGGATGGGAGTCTTGATAGTCTTTCATCATGTCGCGAATCAACCACATACTCCTCATTTTGCTAGCTTCCCACATGGACTCCCAGATTATCTCTTCTCGGTTCTATTTTTTAACTGCACCTCCGCAGTATCATGAACCCTCCATTTCATCCACAATCAGTTTGCCCATCTGCAAACCTACATTCATTTCACCTACATCATACAAAAACTCACCAATGGGGCCCCCACCCTTCATCAGTTTTCCAAGAAAATTATTCCCTACATGGGCCACCAATATCACACTGGGGCACCCATTTCTGTATTTTTACATTTCTCCCCAATTATTCATTATTTATTGTATAAACGCCTTTATTTTCAGTCGTTACATTACCCATTTTGTCGTCACCTTTGGCGACCTACTTCCCTCTTTTTGGCCAGCCACAACCCATGTCACCCTTGGTTGGAGCACTACTTATCATCTTCCCTTACCCAGCATCATCCATATCTTCATAGTACCCCACATGTCACTTACCTCTACCCTTTGAATTTATTCACCTTGTCCTGCCTCTGGCACAAATTCTCCCCAGTCTTGTCATCCCCCTAACACTCGACCTCGTTGAACGGTTGCAGCCACTTTTTATCTCATACATCCTCCAACCAAGGACAGTCTTGAGTCTTCCCACATCTTGACTTCGTCCATGTACCTCTTCCACTTCCTCACCTCACCTAGTACATTTCACAAAGCCATTTGCTTCTGGGAGTCGTGTCCCCCTTTTTTTTGACATCAGCACAGTTTTCTAGAAGGGCGACAGTATCTTGATTCTCATTATCCATTCAGTGAGAGATCTCGGACGGCACAGGGTGAAACACCATTGCTCCTTGCTATCGTTGACCCCCATAACATTCGACGCCAACACTTTCTCATGTTACGGTGGGTCTTACTTTGCGACTATTGCAGTTAGTTCTTTTATTTGCCAAAGACCTCTGAACTTGGCAGGGATATCAATGCCCACATCATCGCTGCTACTTATTACCGCGATCAATGCCTACTATTCAGAGCATGTTCATTTGCAGAATTGTCTTTTGCCTCTATCACGACCGCCCCCGAGGGCACTGCAGTTGTCTACACCAACACTTCCATCATCTTTTTTCAAGTTACATGACACGAGCATGGGGCATGCCCACCTCGTTTGTACACAGTTTTCTATTTTACACACCACATAGAAGGTCGGGTCCTACCAGTTCCTTTTTTCCTCCAACGGACCGCTCTGAACGATCCCACTATTGCTCTATCTTACAACAACATTCTCAGTAGAAGAAACATTGATGGATTTCGGCTATACGTATGCTCCTAACCTCATCCATCAGGGGGCATTTGTTATCACTGAAATTTCGTCCACACATGGTTACAAGAAATCAACATCGTCAAACAGTGATGAAGTCATCCATGGACCTAAATTAATACCACAACATTCAAAAAAGGTCAAAAACTATACAAAGTAGTGAAAAATTGAAGAGTGCTTTGCAGACATTGGGCGTGCGCGTGCATGAGTGGAACAAGAACGTAGAAATCGCGCACAGGCGCACGATGCGTGACTGTTAGCGCAAAAAGCCGCGCACCTGCTAAACGACGCATTTATGGAACTGGTCGGCCTCCCAACCACTTATGGTTCAGCTCCCAAGCCGATTTGACCCTCAAATCTGGGCTGGATCCGATTGGTGGGCCGGTCAAAGACCTAATAATGCCCTAATTGGCCTCTTTTCACACTACAAAGAAGTTAAACAATAACCCAAATGAATGTTATAAAAAGACATGGATGCACCTCATTTTCTCAAGGAATTCAAAGTAATGTTATGTTGCCTCTATTTTTTTGAGGACTCCATCCTTGACACAAGAATATTGGTACCATTACATTGGACAATCCACCTCACCATTGAGTGGATTTGTAAAGAGTTCTTTCATCACCATTTTCCATTTTCTTTGTTGTAAGAAGAGCTAGCTAGTGAGGGTCCAAGAGCCTTCCCTTGGAGGAACAAGGGACTCATATTCCCCTTTCTTCTTGGTGCTTTTTTTTCTTCAATAGATCAGCCTCAAACATTGGTGACATGGGTCTTTTGGTTCTTTTTGTTTCTATGTCCCTATGCTCATGAATTTAGTTTTTATTGCATCTCTTAGTTTAATTCTTAATTCTAGTATTTGTTTTCTTTCCCTAACTCTTTTCTCTACAGTTGTCTGGCTCAGCAAACCCAACTGAGCTTGCAAGCACCTCTATTCTACTCACAAAGGTGACGAAAGAGACGCAACATTTGGGAACTAGCAGTTCCTCCTCTACATGCAAGTCTAGCTCCCTCTCAAGTGACAATCACATGGCTTTCCCCTCACCGAATTTTATATCCTGTCGCATAACAGTCATCTTACTGTTAGGAAAATACACATGATAATTATGGGGTGTTTCTGTGTACCCCACAAATATCCCAACTTCAGCAGACAGCTACAACTTATTCCTGGCATTCTTGGTCACATGCACATAAATATAGTAGCCAAAAATCTTAAAATGAGAAACATCAGGTTTCTTACCAGTGAAAGCTTCTTCAAGTGTACTCATGCCAAGTACTATATGAGGACAATAGTTTTTCACATCAACTGTAGTGTTTCATGATTCCACCCACAAATGCATTGGTAGGCCCTGATCATGCAACATCGCTCATGTTGCACCCACGATCATTTTTTTCTTCCTCTCCGCGACCCCATTTTGTTGTGGGTTATGATTCACTATGAGTTCTCGTCAAATTCCTTCTTTTCTGCAGAAGTCTTTGAATTTGTTAGAGATGTATTCTCCACCATTATCACTCCTCATAGCCTTCACTTGCTTCCCCGACTCTTTCTCCACCAATGCTTTAAACTCACAAAACTTTGAGAATGTTTGATCCTTCTTCTGCATGAAGAAGATCCAACATTTATGAGAAATGTTATCAACAAAAATAACATAATACTTATGTTTTGTTGTTGAAGCAACCGAGAATGGTCCACACACGTCTATGTGAACTCTCTCCAGGATCACCGAAGAATGGTTATCCTTTTCATGAAAGGTGGACTTTACATACTTCCCCATGGTGCAACTCTTGCACTGATCTAACTAAGCAAGTGTTCCCATTGGAAGTCCAGTAGATATTTGTTGCATGATCTTCAAGGATCTATGATGAATATGGCCCAATCACCTGTGCCATAATTCACCCTCATCCTAGCTCACCACTTTTTTTTCCTTTCCCATCATGGAATCACGGACATCTACCTCCATCTTGTAAATATTCTTAAATCAAATCCCTATATTCTTGACTTGACCCAATTTTTTATGTCACAAAAAAGATTTTCCATCCCTGAAAACAACATCATAGCATCTTTCCTCCAACATTGCGATTAAGACCAAGTTTTTCTTCAGACTTGGAACATGCATACCATCTTTCAATTGAAATGGTTTACTTGGCTCCCTCTTAAAGGTAATGGTACGAATGCCAGTCGCATTGTATCATCCATCGTCACCCATCTCTATATGTATTTGGATATCTTTATTCTCCAAGTCATAGAAAAGCTCCTTATCTCCCGTCATGAGGAAGGAAGCGCCACTATCCAAATACCACACCGATCCCAATGCACTTGAATCCATGCATGTGATCAAGGAGAAGTCAAGTTTAAATTGTGAGGCCATGTCCTCATCAGCTATAGCTCCATCATCCTTCTTGTTCTTCTTCTTCTGCAGATAGTTAGTAGCGAGATGCCCATGTTCGTGACAGTGAAAACACTTAACTTTGGAAAAATCTAGATTCTCTCCTTTAACCTCGGATTTTGAATGAAATTTATTTCCCTTCTCTTTACTTGCCTTGAAAGCCAAAGAAAAATCATCTTCATCATCATGTGTTGATGAATATCCATCTCTGGTGTTCCTCCTGAACTCCTCGTGCACCAAATCTGACCATAGTCGTTCCCAATCTGGCAATTTTTCCCTTCCATTGACAGAGTCTTGATAACTGTACCAATTCTTGGGGAGTCCTAGGAGAGACAAGGTCACCAAATCATCATCAATGACTATTATTCTCACACTCCCTAGCTCATCCAAACATTGGAAAATCTTCATGAGATATTTTGGAATGGAGTCACCCTTCTCCATCTTGATCTTCCTGAGTTTATCTTTGAGTGCCAATTTCCTATGGTCGTTGTTGTTTTGGAATAGATCCGTTAAAGCCTTCCACATTTCATATGGTGTGGATTTCCCATGGATGTTTGAGACAATGTGGTCTCTTAGTCCCTCCAACAATATCCTCCTCACCTTTTCCACATTCTTTTTTCATGCATCAATATTTGCATCGTCTACAACATCTAGCCTAGGAACATCCTTATCAATGAATTCCTTCAAGCCATGTTATTCGAGTACTACCTCCATCCTATCCTTCCAAGAAATGTAGTTCAATATTCCCCTGAGTGCATAATCTAACCTCAAGCCATTGAAATCCATTTCGATCTTGAATCAGTTGTAGCACCAAGAAAGTCTTTCTACAAATTCAACTTCTATATAGTCACAAACTCAGTTTCTGCAATCTTCTACGCTCGGATACCATGTAGAAATTTTAATAAAAATTATGTATTTCCTGGATTATCCTGATCTAACAATTATATGCTGCTATTAAATACATAATCTCTTCTACAAATATTCTTGTGGAATTTAAAACACGATCGTCAATTGCAATATCAAGAAGAAAGATCAGTCACATATAACACAGGTGTTTTTATCGAGAAAGCGTAAAGCTAAAAACCCCACTATCATATATTATGTATATATCATGGATCATGAAACAATATCATACAAACATCTAATCCAAGAGCTCTCAATACAATATACAATCGTCTCACACTGTCATACAAAAATTGACAAATTCATGTGGCAATTTATTGCTTCCAGACAGCCTGCCTCCTCTGTGCAATCAGTGTTGATGGAAATCCATGCAATGAATGAATCACTCTTGCCTAGGTTGCACATTCCTCATTGGCACATCCAATGTTTGTGTGGTTGCATGAGTACACCCACTAAAGTCACAATTGATAGTCAAATTGTCCCTTTCACCTGTTATCTCAATTGGGTCTCCACCGCATTTGACATGCATGTAGTTAACAGTGATAAATTTTCAGTTTCATGTGAGATCACTGATTGTGAATTAATTAATAATTAATTCGCTAATCTCTCACTAGTGTAAGTTTAGTTACAACTAGTACAACTGAGCTTAACTCACTTAACTGAGTTAAACTACTTTACAACTCACATAAATACACATCCAACTTTGTTACAACTTTGAATCACTCAGTTACAACTAATTCGACTTGCATGTCCCACCAGTCAACCTTTGAACTCGAATTTCCTACAGCTAACTGATTTTCCACTTCAGTTAACTATTTCCAAGTGCTCATTGAGAATAGACTAATATTTATTGTCCAACTATTATTAAGGGATAATAATAGTCGACATACATCTATAAATAGAACATCATATATAAATACACTTCCACCTAAAAATAGCTTGAGGCTCCATCCTAGTGTAGGTGCATAATTTTCACTAGGATCTTCTTGTTGAATCTCAACAGAGTGGGAGGAAACCACCCAATGGAATTCAATGATAGGAAAGTTTGTGGAAAACTATAGTCACCTTAAAGAGGAGGATGATTATTTGGTATGGAACTGGAGCCCAATTAGATAGTACTATACTTCTTTGGGTACAAAATTGTGTTTCTATATGGGGATCATAATGAATGATAGTGGTGGAAACCAATTTTGATGTTAAAAGTTCCAATGAAATCCAGGATTCTTCTTTGGCTGGCTTTGAGCAACAAAATTCTAAATTGGGATAATTTTTAAAAGAGAGCATGGAACTGTTCATGACTTTGTTATTTATGGATAATGGATGAATAGAATATCCAACACATACTTATAAATATTGCACTATCCACGTGCTAAAGAAGTATGGAAGGAGATATGGTGCTTAATTGGAGGAGTTGGACAATGGTCCAATGGTAATTCTTCAGTTGATTAATTAAATAACTGGTTGAATGATCCTGTTCCAGTTGATCGAAAATCTCTCCCATGCGTTATTGCTTAGGCACTGTAGATTGCTTGAAATGTATATTATTTTGTTTCATGGAAAATTAATTTGTCCTAGGGAAATAATCCATAGAATCAAATATATCTATCAGGATTTAAATCAACATGTTGTTCAGAGGGCTCCCATAATTTGAAATCCTCCAAGACAATTCTTATGCTTGGGGATGTTTTGATGGTGTTAACCAAGGAAACTCAAGACCATGTGGAGCTAGAGGTTTCTTGTATTTTGCTAATGGAAATTATTTTTCTTTCAAACTATCCTTTGGCCATGGAACAAACAACTGGGTTGTGTTGCATGCAGTTTTAAAAGTTTCAAAATTGACTTTAGGAAAAATATGGAAAAATTGTATGTCATTTAGGATTCAAGACTAGTCATTTAATGAATTCAAGGGACTTTAGGCTCCAAAACCTCACTTTTAGGCAATTGCTAGAATATATTATTTCATATGTTGAGCATTTTTCAATCTTTTCTTTCAAACCGGATGTTCAAGTCAACTTGGTGTGACATGGGATTCAAGAATCATAATTGAATGGATTCTAAGGACTTTAGGCTCCAAAATATCACTTTTAGGTCCTTCCTGGAACATAATATCTCATATGCTCAGCATTTCTCATGTTGTAACTTGTTTCCTCAAGTCAACTTGGTGTGTGCATATGGAGGAGGTCAGAAGTGGGGGTTGTCCCCCACCAAGTATGTGGTGTTAACTTACATGAACTATGCTTGGGTCAACAAATATCTTATCTGATTTTTAATGATGGAAATATTATTTATGGTCTGATGATAGCTTCTTTCTAATTAATAGGTAAAATATATGTGGGATATATGGATGTTTCAAGCATAGATTCCTTAAAAAAAAATTTGATGATGTAAAGCTTATGCCAATTTTCATTAATACACAAAAATTCTATTTTTCACAATGATTCCATCTATTGAAAAAAATATGGACAACCCTAAGTCTAGTGTCAGTCACATATTAATGATACTCATGTTGTTGACGAGCAGGTAGATTGTGAGAATTGATGGCAGGAGGGTAAAACCTTTGGTTATGATACATCCAACAATGAGGAAAGGTCTTCTAAGATAGATTTGCAGCATGCTTCATTATTTTTTATCAAAATGTTCTTTTCCTCTAGGAAATCAAGGTGTTGAAGGTAAAATCCTTATGCAACAAAAGAACAACACTAAATTGGTAAATTCTACATCTTTTGGTCCCACTAGTTATGTTAATTATAGATCTGATTATGAAGTTGATTATCAATTTAAACATTGATTTAGAGAAACATAGAAAAGGAAATCATCTCATCTCATCTCTTCCTCGAGGTGCTATGGATATTAAATTCAGCAATGAAGAAGAGAAAGGCTAAGAAAAAATCCTAATTTTTTGTTTCTTTAAATATTGGTGATAGTATGAATTATATTTTTAAAGAAATAGTACAATAGAAGAATGAGATTATGGGAATGCATAAAAAAGAAGGTGAATTATGGAAATGAAATGAGTTTAATGAGGAAGCATCAAGTTTTGAGGTACCTATTACTTAAAAATAATCTCACGAGTTTTATGATCCCTTGGATTTCAATGGCATTCTAGGATATCCACATCTACTACCTGTTGGGAATCATTGGATCAACCCCATCCTAAAGTTTGAAGGTCATGATCCTACAACTATGATGGAACATGTGGAGCAATTCTAAAAAATCCCCACTATTTTAACATTCCCAACTACCAAGATTGCAAATAACTCCCTTTGTATTCAGTGTTCCGGTCATAAGGGTTTTGATCAAATTAATCCCTTCACATATTTTTTTAACAAAATTATAACATTCATGAAATCAATAAGTTCTAAAACTAGACAATTCAATTTGATTTGCTTGCTATCTCAATTCGGCCGTAGGCACTGTAGCGAATATTTTACCCAAAAAAACACATAAAAACAAATACGGGTTAGAAAATAAAGTTATTAGATACCCGAACCTATGTAGATCAATATTCCAATGGTCTAATGTCACGCATAATCCACAACTATTACTTAATAATTTGCATGCAATTAGGGAGAAATACCTTCGAATAATGGCCATTAACAGGAAATTGGGGCGAAATGCCTCCTAATAATTGTCGATAATAGAAAATGGGTGCGAATGGAAATATCTAGTTCAAATTTTATAGGAAATTAGGGCGAAATACCTCTCAATAATTGTCAATAACAAAAAATGGTGGCGAACGGAAATATCTAGTTCGAATTTTACAAGGCGAAATGAATTTCTCTGCTTTCTTCTCCCAAATACCCGTGGGCAGAGGGTTTTAGATACAATTTTTTTTAAATAAATTTGGGGCTATTTAAAATAAAATCCCTCGAATCCCTTTATGAAACTAATTCGCCCAACCAAAATTCTAAGACTTCTAATTTCGCCCCTAAAATATTCTATGATTTGAGTTATATTGGGCGCATTTGATTTATGGTATGGTATGGTTTTTCGCAACGGTGAATATGGATTGGGGTGGTGCAATTGGAAAGCAATATGCCACAAGTTTCAATGTATGGAATTAATGGCATGGTTAATGGTATGGTTCTTTGGGTTGGTTTTCGTGTACTACAAAATTGAATGGGGTGGAAGATGGAAGTGACATGCAGTAAATGCACGCCACTCCATACTTCTCCAATCGGGTCGTCACCCTAGCATGGTTATTGGTTCATTTGGTTTTACTGGTGGTTAAGCTCCGATATTCAAGCCTGGAAGGAAGTGCTCAATGAACTAGCCCTTTTTAAAGCCATTGGTTATAGATATGGTTCTTTTCACCCATCCATGAATTTATCTCTGTGTATGAAATGAACGATGGCTCAGTAATGTGTTGGTTTTTGTTTTCCAGAGATTGGCAACTGTTTAAACACGTGAGTCTTGTCTCTGGAATGACTGTGCAGTTATTTGTTTTGAAAATGAAAGAATTGGTTTGTTGAAGTTATGATTTCGTTGGCTATTCTGTGTGTTGAAAATTGTGATGGATCTTTGTTTTTTTAAGTAGTTATGGGCATTTTGTTGGAGGTTTTTCACTCTATTTAGCCTTGTTGGCCGCTTCCTCACAGTTATGGTAACTATGTCCGATTGTATTCAGGTTGCTATGGGGTTGTGGTATATGTTTTTGAACTACCTTTTGGTCACTGTGTATCTTCCAGAGCCATGGTCATGGGTTTTTCACCTGGTCATGGGCTTCTTTTTGTGGTATTTGCATCAATGAAGTTGGTTAGGGAATGGCCATTATGCCAAGATATATGCTTTATGGTGGTTGATGATAACTCGGTTCTTCATTTCTGCTAGCATTGTTATAAATTTATTCGGCCTTGAGAGAGGCGCGAGGCTTATGCCTCTATGTGTTCTTAGTATTTTTTACTGTACAATAATAAATTGTTGCTCATCTGCATCATTTCCTACCCTACCCGGTGTTGAACTATCACACTATTACACAAGCTGAGAGTTATAAAATCATCTGGTCCCACCATGCTTGTTTCGAAGGGTTTCTGCCTATTGTTGATATTTTCGAACTCGAGTCTCTCTTTGCTTTGATGACTGAGTGAACTCTTGATTACTTCTTGTGTTCATTGTTACAGAGCCAAATTTTGATAACCCCAACTATTCACTCTTGTGGGGTATCTTGTTGAATTTCATAAATTGGTTAAGTGGTTATGACAGTTGCTTTGAGTATTGTCTCGTCTCTCTTTGATCACATTGATGGTTGTGATTGGGGATGATAATTAAGACAGAGTCAAGGGATTCTCTCTTTTGTTGTGAAAAATGCATCGATAACCTAGCTCTTTTTTTTATTAAATTGGTTGATTGGGAGTAAAGGTAATGTACAGTTAGAGGGTTACCTCTTTTCATTATGAATTGGTCGATTTATTCCCTTAAAGCGTGGTGTCAATTGTTAGTTGGTGGTTGCTATGTGTTTTATTAGTCCTGATCAGGATCATTGCAAGTTGGGGAAAATGATGATTGTGACTTCCTTGTTTAATATGTATGGATTATGGAGACATCGTGCATTGTTATATTTAATTGCACCATAATAAATGAAGCTCGGGTTTTGTATTTTGGTTTCATTGTAATTTTTGTTAGTTAATATTATCAAAAGAGTGAAATCGGGCAAGTTTTAAAAAGTCTGTTCAACCTGAGAAAAGACATGTGTCTATGTTTGATTTGGGAAATTGCGAATTATGGGGAGTGGATGATATTTTATAGAAATATATGATGGACATAGATGAAGTAATGCGACTGTGTTCCTTTTGATTTTATTTTAAATAAAAAAGAGAAGGAAATGAAAAGTAACAAGTATTCTCTTAACAAGACTTTTGAAAGGCATAGTGATTCCGAGTATGATTATACATTGTGTTAATTGAGAATTTTAAAGAAATTGGATGTGGAACAGTGAACAATTTTTGACACATGGTAATTGTTTAATTGGCATTGGAATCGTTTGTATTGAATACAAAGTTGTTTTTATATACTACTTAATTGGTTTTACGAACAATATTCATTCTTTTCCCTACCATTATTTCACTCTTCACACATTATAACTCCCCTCACCTTCCCATATTCACTATCCACTCCCTGGTCTTAGAATTTAATTATAGTTAAGATAAATTTTTTATTATGACAGTTAAAGGATCTCATAGGGATGAATTTTAGTGATATATTCTTTTTTTACGATACAGTTGATTGTTTGATGTTTTGTGAGCAGTAATCATGATCTATCCCCCCTCATTTTAACACTTTTCGCTCAATACAATCCCTCAGATATCCCAGAACCCTTACTCACCCCCTGCTCATTGACAAGTATTAAACGATTTGTATGGATTGCATTGCATGAGTCTGATATGTTGTCGAACCAAATTTTGTTTCATATTTAAAAGAGATGCCATGTATGGTTGTTGAAGAAACTATTTTCTAATCAAGAATGCATACAGGAATGGGATTTTTCAGTAGAGGTAGCCATGACTGGGGTAACAGAGGAAGATGAAATTGGAACAGGGACACTAGAAGGCCAAGGTTCTCTATACATTTTGATGCATACTCGCAAGAGTTGGGCCAGCTATTTCAGGCTGGATGTTTTTACTAGATTGGGAAAGGAGCAGTCCAACCTAAGCCAGAATGAACTCCCTTCCAAGCCCCTCAGGTCCCTGATATTCGCATGCCCCTTCATGTCTCACTATAACCTGAAGTCTCTAAAAACAACAGATGGCAAGAGATTTTCCACCTGACAATCTCCCAACATCGTGGCTGGCCTAACTTGTCTCTACCTTCTCCTCCACCTGTTAATAAAATTGTCCAAGCTTCCCATGTCCACTCACCACTACATTCTTCCCACACAAACAAAATCTTAAAAACCAAGACCCACCATTCTCATGACAAACGAAAATCCATTGCTTCCCCCTCCTCTCCCTCAAATGACTCTTCCAAATCCATGTCCTCTCGCATGCATTTGAGAGATGATTTCTCTCATGTGATCAGTAAGATTAGGCCTAAAGGCTCCACATAGCCTAAGGTAAATTCAGAGAGATCAAAGGTTCACAACAACAACAAGGGAAATATTTCCTCCCAGAGTGAAAAATATGGATTTTAAGTGTTTTTATTTATTGATTGTTGAGAACAACTGGCTTCTAAAATTTTGGACAACACACTATTTTTTGGATATATGGATAATATATTTTTGGAAATTATTTCAATTATCATTGATATAAATTGTCAAAATATGAGAGTGATTATGGGAGTGACAAGGAGGGATGTTTTGATTGATTAACTAGTTGTGTTATGTTCGTCAAATAACTAAAGGGAGTCACAAGCAGTCCCACCTACTAGTTATTATTTATTAAAAACCCTTATTATGATTTTATTAATTTTCCCTATTAACTAAAAAGTTGGTTGAGTTTTAGTTAACTTAACTAAATAAGTATTTCAACTACTTCAACTAATTCTAATTGCTTAAAGGCAAAAGGAAAAGGAGGAACAAGAGGAGAATGGAAAGAGAAGCATACTAAGGTCTGATCTTTGAGTTTTGTTGAGATAATTCAATTTTCATTCATTCTTTAATTCATTGAAATCCTAAGTCTATTTTATGATAGCAAGGTACTATTGTAGACAACAAGATTCAGGGTTGAATTACATTATTCAGACACTTGTTTTTTAGGGGTGTTGATCTATGTTTGATAGTCTGTGTAGACTTGTCTGTTTGTGAATTAAATTTCATGACTGACAAAGGCTATTGTGCAAAGTCAAGTGGGCAACAATATGTGGCAAGATGATCCAGCTTCTAAAGTTTAGTTTTTTACTTTCTGTCAGAAGTCCTTTTGTATGGTTTTCATCTAGGACATTGAAGTTTGACTTTGGTCCAAAAATTCCTTAGGGGATTTTGTAAAGAGAATGATTTTTTCGATAAATTGGAATGAAATAAATGATTGCTTTATTTATCATCTCTTTTGACTATTGACTTGGTGTTTTTACTTTTGTCTCTATATTTATTTCAACATCTCTTGTATTCAGAAAATTACATAATCAATGAATTTTCCAGCAAGCTTTCATTTATAAAAAAGATTACCCCAAGCACTTGTAATCAATACTTGTGAATTAGGATACAAATTTTTATGGATATAAACATAGGGTGATATTCCCGTCTATATTTCTTTATCCAAGTAAGATCTAAAAATTCTTGAGTAAGATCATTTCATATATTTTCCTCAACTAGGGGTAGATCCTCAACTCTCTAGCTTGAATCTCTTTGATGTGGACAATGTGGAACCATGAGTCTTCCATTATGTTTCATTCTAGATTCTCTTCACTCTCAAAAAATCGATTATCTACATGAGCATCGTGGATAAGGGAGATTCCTCATACATCATGTCTTCCATGTTTTGGGAGAAATTAGACTCCTAAGAACTGGTCCTTCCATCTATCACCTTTTGAGCCTTTCGATATAGGCCTTTACATTGCCAAGGGATATTTCCCAACCTTCCAGTTGACATAGATCGAAAAATGAACTTGATTGATGGTTAGCTAATGGTGTCTTTTTCAAGAATTGAAAGAAAATATAACGTTCACCAGGGTTCAAGTACCACCACATGACACACTTGTTCTTGCAGATGAGTGCCAATGCAAGCAACAACGATTGGGTCAGGTGTCAACAAAAGGTGACTTTCTTAGAATTGTTTCCCTATTGGAAGCCACCAATTCTTTCAAACATTATCACATTTAAAAATCATCACAAAGAGCTAAAACATTTTTGTAGCTTCCTCCTCCTTACATTTATAAACATTTCTATCTTTTGGCTTCGAGGCGATGTATTGGGCTAACATTATCTTATGAGTTTTTTGTTTAAATTTTCATTTGTTTTGTTTAAAATTGATGACAACAAGCATGAAATTTAAACAAAAAACTTGGCTTGGGTAATGATTATGTAGTTTGTATTTTATACCTAAGATATTGCACTTTCAAGGCACCTATATGTTACTAAATTGAAGTTTTACAAGATCATTGATTAATTGATTGTCACATTTTTTATATATTATGATATTTTCTATGGTTGATTGTGTGGTTTGATTATTCATCCATAATCATGCTGAAAAATTGGGTTAACAATCGATACATGCTCTTTGGTATATCAGTCATATCATATTCATGGCACTTGGTATAGGTCTGATGTACCCGCAACTACACCTCACCCTGTTGTCTTGTACATTAATGACCCCCATTAATTGTTTGAATTGGCATTTGATAGTGGTTGAGGGTTTGATATTCATTATGTGTAGTGGCTCATAGGTCTGCACACCCTATGGTTGTTTGTATCTACAAAATTAAGTTATCAAACATGATATTCTCCAAATTTCATAGGTATCGGGCCGTTGTGTTTTTTACAGACCTCTCCTTACAACTCATTTATTGGAAGTCGAAGCCTCCCTCTCATGATATCTTTTTTGTATATTTCATAGTGACCATGGCCATTGTGGTTTGAATCAAACCAAATTGTTGTCAGACCCTTCTTTCCCATGAATATTCCATAGATGATTTGCAAGCTCACGGTTGGGATATCTTCCTCAGAAAATTTGAAGATTACAACATTGCGGTCGCATAGGAATTTCTCGAAACATTTGATGGGTTCAGAGCCAAGTTCGAGGATGTGAAATTGGAGGTCACAGAGGACTCTTTAGCTTGGGCAACATGAATCCCACAGGAAGGCAAAAAGTGGTTCAAAAATGCCAAGCTAGAAGATGCTCCATGGAGCCTATTCATGGTCTCTCGCGAATATACATGTTGTCTTTAAGGTATTCCTATTACCCTCCTGAAACCTCGATCAGATGGACTTATTTTGATTTTGAAACAGTTTATAACATGCAAGGGAAGGTATGGTTTGGTCTTTTTATACCACATCCGACTGATTTTGTTGTTCATAGGGTTTAAACTGAACATGTCGTTCTACTTGTTAATGAGCCTGTATAACATGTCAAAATGATATAAGAGACAAAGAATGAACCCTTTGTCGAGCCTCTTTCATCACGGGCTTATAAGAATCCTGTTGATATCTCACCTGTCAAAAATCAGGGACACTTGGGAAATATTCCTAAGTTGGAATAATTTTTCCCAACCCGAAAGCATAGTGAACCCACCTTTAAATGAAAACCCCAATTCTGATGACCCTATGACTGAGAATCAAGGTTTCTATTCACATGAAGGTTGTGAACTTAATGAACTGAATCTTGTTCCTTTGAAAACCCCCTTGGGTAGAAAAACACGAGGTATTTTTTGGCTCGGGAAATCGCTAGAACAGGTAGTGGATGTGTTGAAAGAAAGAATTTATCCTACCCCTGATATCGAGTCGCATCAGGGATGTAGTGAAAAACCTACTGTAAATAAAATTCGTAAGGGTAAGAAACAAGAAAGCTCGGATTTGAATTTTATCAATAAGAGATCTGGTCAATTAATATCTAGGAGTTTAAGGAATTGAAAGAAGGATAATTTTATCATGATCTCTATGATCGAGGTCAATGATCACTGCTCAGACGATGAGATCAATGATTCCTTGCTCAGGAAGATCTGGATAACTAGTGTCTCAAGAACGAAATTGTTGGTCAAGTTGAGCAGTATGACTTTGTCTGTATATTACCTCCTTTTCTGAAAGGCCAAGAGGGTTTTCCTAAAATTATGCATGAGTTAAAACAAGCCACAAGGAAGCATGAAATACCTATTTTTGAATACATTCCACCTTGGCCTACTATAGCACCAGTGCATTGTGCAATTGTTTGTATTGGGTAGAATGCTACTACAGGGACATACCATTGTTACAGGCACAAGTAAAAAATTTGGCTTTTTGCAATTCCCTACTTGAACGAGAAAACCAAGATTTGAAAGCATGTGCAGAACGGACAAATAAAAGACCCAAAAGATCCGGTAATATAATTATAAAAAATGCAACCAACTTCAATGTCATCTTTAATTCAAAACTATCTGACCCTTCACTGTCTAATTTCTAAATGGTAAAAGTTATTTTCTTTGATTTTATTTCATTTTATTTTCTTATGAAAGTCAAAATAGGAAGATTTAGTTTTGATTCTTTTTTTTAATATAAGACTAGCTACAGAATATCACGATTATGTAGCAAGACTATTTCTAAATATTAGTTAGCATTATTTTCTGAATATAAATTTCATTTTGTTACCTACAGGAAAATGATGATTATGGTGCTATTTACATGGAGAAACTATATTGGATCATGCATTGTATAGTTCTGTAGTTTCTTTCGTTTTTCATAAAAAATTGTTATTTTGTAATAAATTTTGACAAACCAACTCCTACAAGAATGGTTTCATGGTGTACTATTTTTTTAAAACAATCTATTTTTTGGGGATTGCACTCTATCATTCATGATAAGAGTTTCCTAATCCAAAACTAGTTCAAATAGTGATGATTGTTGGCGGTGAAAATATCTTTTACTGGGAGACATTATGGACATGTGATTTTGAAGAACTGTTATGGAGAAGCTACTCACCATTGGCTTTAGACCTGAGTGATGCTTACCCCATTATGTTCTTTCATTGCCTTGATCTTATGAAATATTATTGTGTTTGACGCAGCTTCAGTCTGGTTATCGTATGGTGTTTCATATAATTAAGTATTTTGATGTTGTCTATAATTTGTTATTTTGTTTTTATATCTCTGATTAATATGTCATTTGATTACTATTGATTTATTCTAGATATTAAATGATATATAATATTTATGCCTTGAATTGAGTTTCCTTTCATTCTAAGTGTTGGTTATCATAAGATCACCATATCTTTACATTTATCATTTTGTTGCTATATTCTCACTTCAATACACCTTTGAATTTATTCTCGGAGTATTAGCATTGTTTTGTCACAGGTTTCCCTCACATGCAAGACAATTAGCATCTCGAATTACACGAGAAGATAAATTCAGTTAAATCAATTAGTTACAGGTTAGTTTACTTGTTATTTAGTTAAATTATTTATTAATGAAATAAGGGTAGCATGAATTAGCTTTGAATGTTTATCTATTCTTATTTCAATTATATTTGCTTAGTATGCATTAGTGTTAGATCTATAAATATTCAAAATAAAACAGAAAAATGTATGTGCTTTCTTTATCTCTTTTATAAACACTTTTAAGAATATTCATTTCGCAAGATGTCAAGTAAATATCGCACGTTGTACATAGAATGTTTATGATCATATGTACATATTCATGTTTGCATTTGAACACTTGTAATTATTGAACTTTTATTCTTAGCATCATATCTTTTTAGATTAGTTTCATTTCTTTTATCATTCTTAGGACTTTTAGTTGTCCAACGGAGCCATTAAACCCATCGGGTCATTTCATTCCAAACATCTTGGGTTATTTAGAAAACCCCAGTCCAGATTTGACCTTCCAATTTATAGTGTGTCACATACGCCCATCAACAAATGGCACTAGAAGGAGGGCCTGAAATCAATTGATGGCACATGGAGGTCATAAGACTCCCCCACACACTCTCACTCATGTCATAACGCGTTGTTGCTCCTACACAAACATTACACTTGAAACAACAACTACCTCAAACGATAACCCTAATATTCCCGTTGAACCAGTGACACCAGTTCCTCAAGGGATTGACGTCCAAGAAATTATCCACCAGACACTCATAAGAACTCATAGTTTCTTATCCCGTATCCGACAACCTCGTAGGCCACTTAATCAACCCCTTGATTTCATGGATATCCAAGAACAACTTCAAGGCATTCGTTTGCTCAAAAACCCTTTAGGAAAAAATACTACCAATCCCACTGAAACATTTATCCCTGGAGCTAGAGGATCTGGTATCCCACCATCCCTACCTAGTTCTTCTCCATCTTCTACAGGAGGAGAGTCTTCAAACAAAGGTAGTTTTTCATCTCAACCATATCATCCTTCGACACCACCAACTCCCATGGAAAACCAAAATAATCCTTCCAGAACCTAGCTTGATCAAGATGATGTGGGTATACCTGGACCCCAACACCCATTACCTAGACATCTGAAGAAATGGCTATCCAAATTTGATCCAGATTCGAAGAAATCAGTTGAGGATCACATCAAGAAATTTATGTTTCCCATTAGACTCTAGAGTGTTGAGCATGAAGATGTAGTGTGCATATTATTTCCTTATACTTTTGAGGGAAATACCTCAACCTTGTATTTCGCTCAACAACCCCATACCATCATCTCTTGGGACAAGTTTGAAACTTGTTTTATGGAAAAATTTGGAGATGATAAATCTTCGGAAGTCTTGGTTATGGAACTCTCTATCTTAAAAATGAACCTTAAAGAAAAAGTGAAAGACTTTAACCAAATATTTGTTACATTAAAATAAAAATTCTTGCAGATTCGATGCTCGTAGAAAGTTTAATTGTTGCATATTATGCTAAGGACTTGCACAATAGCATATCCATATGGGTTAAAAGGTCCAAAAAGAATACGTTATTAGAAGCCTTTGAGGAGGAAAGTCAAATTGAGAAAGATATATTGAGCTTGAAAGATAATCTTAGTAGTGAAGCTGATATAACTTCATATTCTAAGAAGAAAATAGAGATTCTTACTAGGCATCCCCAAACTAAAAATCAACAAGAAACTTTAGACTTGGAGAGCTTGCAGAAAGATTTCCAGAAAATGTCCAATCAGGTCGTCGACTTGAAAATATCATCCAAGGAGGCATCCACAAGAAAAGGAAGTTTCAAACCTCCTTTGAGAAATCCCTTCCCTCCAAACTGGCCAAACCTGACCACATAAGGTCTAAATTTCGAAAGTTTATAGTATGATTTGCAAACGATATTAGAAGCGCATGATAATTTTGTTTCTATTCCTCCTAAAATTTCTGATGATACAGTTGAGGAAGCGGTACCAGAAGAGAAGGACTCATCTCCTACCGGTTTTGGTCACTTATCGAATGGTATATTCCAAGCGAATTTCAAAATTGTCCACCCTTATAACAAAAGAAGAAAAACACAAAAGAAGGCTCCTCTTGAAGTAAGTAAAAATGTGTTTCTAAAACAGTAAAAAAAAACTGAAATTAGACAAATCCTAGCTGCCGTAGTTTTAGAGTATGATTTAATTGAAGATCTGAATAAATTGAGGGCTAATATTTTTGTTTTTGAACTGCTGAAATTTCCTCTCATTTTGCAGAAAATGCTTCAAAGCATCGTTGGAAATAGTAAAAAGAATGATGTAAGAAGAAAACAATCAACATAAATTGATCTAAACACAAAAACAAATGTCCCAACTAAAATGACATCTGAACACCAAGACAAAAGAGACTTAGTAGGAAAAACTGTAGAAAATCTAGATAAAATTGTTTCACGGACAATGATAAAAAATCAGCAGAATTATGTTGTTTCCTCAAGAAACAATGTCCCTCCTTTTTTATTGACTTTTGATATTTTTAATAGGAATGTACATAATTGTATGGTTGACTCTGGTGCATCATCAAATGCGATGCCTCTATCTGTATGCCAGAAAATTAATGCAGAAGTAAAACCTTCTGAGATTAAAATCATTCAGCTAGATCAAACCAATGTTAAAGTAATCGGTGAGCTTAAGAATGTATTGATTAGATTATCATCCAATCCTAAAGTTCATAAAGTGATTGATATCATCGTTGTTGATATTCCTGAATTTTATCAAATGTTTTTAAGTAGAGATTGGTCAGAACAAATGCACAATTATTTTTCTACAGAATGGTCTCACTTGTGGCTTCCTCAAAATGGACAGCCCAACAAAATCAGAATAAACAGAGAACGTTATCTTAAGCATATCATGATAGATCTGAATGATACAAATGAACCTTTTGTTACATCCACAAATTCATTTGAAACGCAGGGAATGAATACCTTTTTTGGTAATTTCATGACTGAAATTTCTTCTATCACTGATTCAAAATAATAGTCTGAACTTTCAACCTATACTCAGGCACCAGCTTTGTCGAATATGCCAAGTATTGCTAATGATGCACAAATATGGTCCCTATATTTCAATGGATCCAAATCCCGAGAGGAAGCAGGTGCTGGTTGTGTGCTCATCGACCTTGCATGTAATAAAACTTTTATTGCTTGTCAATTAGAGTTTGAATGTACTAACAACACATCTGAGTACGAAGTGCTTTTGTAAGGAATTAGGAAAGCACTGGATATGGACGTGAAAAATTTGATATTATTTGGTGATTCAGAAATCGTCGTCAAGCAGGTGAGAAACACAATACATTGTTTGTCACCGCATATGAAGAGTTACGAAACCGTGGTATGGAGTTTAATGCATAAATTTCTAGCATTAAATAAAAATTTCACTCCTAGGATGAGTAATTCAGAAGCTAATTTACTAGCCAATGTTGTTTCTAAATTGTTGCCCGCTGTAGGTTTTTCTCCTAATGCGTTTTCGATCAAATTGTTGTTCAGGGCGTTGATTCTAGATAACATCACAATTTGGAGAGTATTCGATGATGACCAGCAGATCATCAAATGTATGCATATGGAAGACACCTTCCAGGATGCAGTTATTGGTGAAGGAACTCATGATGATAACCTCCATGACTTCACGGTAATATTTGATCCTTGATCCACTAAATCAACATCCGAGTTGGTAAACTCTATCCCCAGATCTGTTGTGAGATTAGAGAAATTTTATGACATGCATGACAAATTTAGAAGGGCAAAAAATTGTAAAACTAGAAGTTCCTCTTTAATTTATGAAACTATTAATTTAGGAACAAGAGATAATCCTCAAAACATTAATCTTGGAAAGGGAGGTTCTGAGCAAGAAAGATTCTCTTTCATAAAATTATTTAAAGAATTTAAAGATGTATTCTCTTGTACGTACGATGACCTGAAAACTTTCGATCCAAACATCATACAACATGCAATCCCTATGAAACCCCAGATGCAACCTTTTCAACAGAAATTAAGGAAAATGCATCCTAAATTGGAAACTACTGTTAAAAAGGAACTGAATAAATCAATATCTACAAAGATAATTTTCCCAGTTAGGCATACTCAATGGGTGTCTAACTTAGTCCCTGTAAGGAAGAAAGGTGGCAAAATTCAACTTTGCGTCGATTTTCGAAACCTAAACCGAGCGTCTGATAAAGACAACTACCCTATTCCTCCAATGGAACAAATTTTGCAATAGGTGTTTGGTTCCAAAAAACTATCTTTGTTAGATGACTTTTCAGGATACAACCAGGTCCTTATGTCTCCTTCGGACCAACCTAAAACCACCTTTCGTACCCCATGGGGAACTTACACCTACAGGAAAATGCCTTTTGGACTGATAAACGTCGTTGCCACTTTCTAGAGAAAAATGGATATTTCTTTCTATGGCCTCCTTAACTAGTCATTTTTGGTCTCTTGATGGTGTCACTGTATTTTCAAAAAACAAGAAACATCACTTGTCTCACCTTAGGGCTGTCTTGGAACGATGCTGGAAGTTTGGCATATCTCTTAATCCTAAGAAGTCGATCTTTGCAGTAGAGAAAGGTAAACTACTTGGGTTCATAGTGTCTAAATATGGAATGATTATTGATCCCTAAAGAACCCAAGCCATTGCTAAGCTTCCCCCTCCTTCTTCCAAAAAGGCCATGCAATTCTTTTTGGGTAAAATTAATTTTGTCAGAAGATATGTCCTGAGCTTCTCAGAAATTGTTCGAGCATTACAAAATCTAATTAAAAAAATATGTTTTGTACTAATGGGGACCTCAAGAAAGTTAGGTTTTCGATTCGATTAGAAAATAAATAATAGAATTCCCTTCCCTAATGAGTCCCGATTTCTCTCAGGATTTCACTCTTTACGCTTTTGCATCTGATAGATCTTTTGTTGTTGTGCTTACACAGAAAAACACTGAAAGAAATGAGATACACATTACCTTAATGAGCTATTATTTTAAAGGATTAGAACTAAATTACCCAACAGTAGATCAGTAGGCATGTGTTGTTTTTAAAGAAGTGAAACACTTCCGGTCTTACCTACTAAAATCCAGAACCAAAGTTGTTGTTCCTTACCCCGATTTAAGAAACCTGTTAGTACAAAAAGAGATGGGTTAGAAAAGGCAAAATTGGATGAAATCACTACAGGAATATGACCTTGAAATAAACCCTACCCAAATTGTTAGAGGTCAATGCCTATGTAAACTAGTGGTTGATTCTGTTGAAGAACAAGAAAGTCAAATAAACACATCAACTGTAAATCAACGGAACGAAAAAAAGATCAGTTGTGCACAAGCTACACCCAATTCTTGGTATGAGAAAATTGGATTCTATTTAACGCATGGATCTGGTCCCCTCAATATTGATCCCAAAAATAGAAGAGAACCTAGGCTCAAATCTTCATCTTTCCAGTTAATCAATAATATATTATTTCGAAAGAACTTTGATGGTGTTTTTCTGCGTTGTTTAGAAAAGGAGGATTTCGAAAGAGTGTTGGTTGAACTTCACATCGGTGAGGCCAATGGTCAATTTGGTGGAGATATGACTTCCGACAAAGTGCTAAGGGATGGATACTATTGGCCTACCCTATTTAAATATGTCCATATGTTGTCTCGCAAATGTGTAATCTTCCAAAAGGCTACAGGAAGGGTGAAAAAGACCGATTTTCCTTTGCAACCTGTTACTGTAGATGCATTGTTTCAACAATGGGGCCTAGACATCATAGGACCAATCAATCCTTCTTCTTAGAAACATCACAAGTACATCCTCGCAACAACAGAATATTTTACGAGATAGTCTGAAGATTTTCCTTTAAAAGTGGTCAACACAAATCATGTAGTGTCTTTTATCAACTCCCATATCATCACTCGGTTCATCATTCCTGAACATATCATTTTTTATAACGCTTCTTATTTTTCATCCCTTGATATGAATGTTTTCTCTTTGGAAAAATGGATTAAACTGAAATATTCTACCAGCTACTACCCTCAAGGGAATGGTCTAGTAGAATCAACAAATAAGAATTTAATCAAGATTATCGGAAGGACAGTTTCAGAAAACCACAAGAATTGGCACAATGCATTGTACAGTGCACTTTGGGCTGATAGGGTAAAGCCCAAAGCCTCTGTTGGTAATTCTCCCTTCTTCCTTATTTACAGAAGAGAATCCATCCTCCCCCCACATGTCTTACTTCCTTCTCTGTAATTATCACAGAAATTTCAAGAAGAAGAGTGTCCGCCTCTAGAAAATCGGATAAATGCTTTATTAAAACTAGAGAAGGTGAGAACACAAACAAAGAAGAAACTTGATCAACACTAGCAAATTATAAAGAGATGGTTTGATGCAAATTCATCTTCTAATAGGAATTTTGATGTTGGAGATTTGGTTCTCAAGTGGGACAAATCCCACAAGGGTAAGCGGGAACATACCAAGTTCCAAAACCTGTGGCTGGGACCATTTGTAATTTTTGAAAAATTGGGTCCTAGCACTTTTCCTCTACGTAATTTGGAGGGACATACAAACACTTTCCCAGTGAATGGCCAGGATCTCAAGAGGTATTTCACCTAATGATTTCTGATCCACCCTCTTGTAAATATTTTTAATTTTATTTTCTATTTTTTATTTTGGTTCTTTTCATTTTGCTTGATTTTGATTTGTTTTCTAAACAATTATGTCTAAATCACCTTTTCATTTGTTGAAGGGAATCATAACTCTCTTTCTTTAGCAGTAGCTGATAATTTTTCAAGAACCTGAGCAGTAAGTTCTAAAACTCAGATCAGCTGAGGGAATTTTTTGTTCAAACAATGTTCCTGGTTTCTCATTAAGATCACGGAAAAATGTGATTATCCTTAACAAACTTCTAGCGCTACCCTTGTTTTAATGAGAACAACTCAGTGTGCTTACCCATCAGTGTGCTTACCCATCCTAGAGATGATTTCTTAATAGAAATGTAACTATCCAATTCATGATGAAAGTCATCAAATCAGAAAAATAATTTGTAAATGATCAAATTTTTCATTCCAAACTATGAGATTTTCAGTATCACCCCGCTCTCTTTAATATCATGAAGTTTCTAAAAATTTATAAACAAATGCTAGAGAGTTGGAAGAACTGTAATGTGTGAAGTGTTTTAAAACCATTCGAGACAGTGAACAGGTCTACTGGCAGCGAGTAAATGCACTCATGATACCAAGGCAACTTTGTTGGGGTACTGAACAGGCCCGCTGGCAACAAAGCAAAGCCAGGTTTGAGAAGATTCTCAGGTATGTCTTTTAATTTGATCAAGTGCGAATATTTTTTTATCATGAATGGACCACTCTTGGACAGGATAGAAGTACTAGATTGAGTTAAATGACATCCCTGTCAAGGCTATGGACGTCTGCTAGCAGCAGTGGCCTTGTCAACGATATCGAAGTCATCTGTATAAACATCGCTACACATGTAATCTAAATAAGATACCAGATTACATCTTCGAACAAAAATACATCCAATGCTAAACTACATTATTTTCTGAGTTATGATTGGAACGCTTGATTTGTTGTTAACTGTTTCTAAAAATTTATTTCATCTGTACCCCTGACATAAATTTTCTGGTGATGTAGAGATAACTTCTTCGCCCAGTGTGTCGCCATTGTTGGAAGCCACCAATTCTTTCAAATTTTATCACATTTAAAAAACTTCACAAAGAGATAAAACCTTTCTGTAGTTGCCTCCTCCTTACATTTATAAACATTTGTCTTTTGGCTTTGAGGCGATGTATTGGGCTAAAATTATCTTATGAGTTTTTTGTTTAAATTTTTGTTTGTTTTGTTTAAAATTCATGACTGCAAGCATGAAATTTAAACAAAAAACTTGGCTTGGGTAATGATTCTGTAGTTTGTATTTTCTACCTAAAAGATTACACTTTCAAGGAACCTATATGTTACTAAATTGAAGTTTTACAAGCTCATTGATTAATTGATTCTCACATTTTTTATATATTATGATATTTTCTATGGTTGATTGTGTGGTTTGATTATTCATCAATAATCATGATGCAACCTTGGGTTAACAATTGATACATGCTCTTTGGTATATCATTCATATCATATTCATGGCACTTGGTACAGGTCTAATGTACCCATGACTACACCTCACCCTATTGTCATGTTAAGAACCAAGTATCAATATAACATAGAAAAAACTCAAAAAAAGTACTCAACGCCTTGAAAAAAAGATAATTTCAGATAATAAGCCTCTTCGAGGGGGCAACCTCCTTTTACCCCACTTAAATGTTCAAGTACAAGATGATTCCAAATGAAAATGTCTCCTTGGTAAATATAGGAGACTAAGAGGTATAATTACAACTAATGGAATAAAGCCGACATAAATAAAATAACATTTTTAATGTAATATGCCCCAATTAAGGGGTAATGAGCCAATATTATGGTTTAACATGCCCCTTCCCTTGAGACAAGTGTTGTTCGCAATGCTTGAGTAACTCTAGATGCTTCTATATAGAAGACTCATCTTCCCAAGTCGAATCTCCATTTAATGAGATACTCTAAAATGGATCTATTCCTCAGCTGGTGAATTCTTGTGTTAGTGATGGCTTCAGGCTCCAATATGACTTTTCCTTCCTCATCAAGTTCTTATTGCATTTTCTTGAGCAATTAATAGTTCCTCCATCTGCAATCATTAATTGAAACTCTGGCACTGGATATACAAAGCAATTGAGAGCTTTGGCTAATTTATAGTGAATGAAATTATGAGTACTGCCAAAATCAATTAAGACTATTACCTTTTTCTTTTTGATGTATCCTTATATCTTGAGGGTTTGAGGAGTGCAAATTCCAGCCAATGCATTACACGATATCGTGGGAGTCAACTCTTCAGACGAAATTTCTTCTACGTTTTCATCTTGAGATGGTTCTTGTTCTTGTTCTTCTTCCTCTTCACAATCTATGTAGAATAATTTATTCTCACCACACTTATGTCCCTTACTGTACTTGCTGTCACAATGAAAGCATAAACCTTTTTCTTTTGTTTCCTCCAATTGTTGAGGTGTCAACCTTGTAGGTTGAGGTGTTTTATAAGAAGGTGCATTGTTCTCTCTATAGATGTTAGGATTGGTCCTTCTAGTAGCCATAGCCATATTTTTACTTTCAACATTTCTTGCCACCTTAAATGCATTCTCTAATGATTCGGGTTCCCAAAGGCGAACCTCATGTTGAATGTTATCCTTTAAATTTCCTACGAATACATCAATCAAGTGCTCATCTTGAATATAGGTTACCTTTATATTCAATCTTTGGAAGTTCTCAATGTGCTCGGTAACTGAACCCTTTTTCTTGAGATTTATCAATTGACTAAAGAAGGTATTGCTCCTTGTATCCTCATAATGTGCTATCATTTCTTTCATGAAAATTGTCCAAGTGACAAGTGATTTGAGAGAAAAAAGCCATCAATACCATACAAATTGATTAGGTTCTAAATATAAAGAAGAAATGCGTACCTTTTGTGTATGTGGCACATTATGTAGATCAAAGAATTGCTCCATCTGAAGTATCCATGTGATTGGGTCCTTGCCATCAAACTTCCTCATATTGATATTAGGAACGTGGTTGATCTTCAACCCAAAGTTGGAGTTTCTCCATTCTTGATTCACCTTCCTTGTGTCGTCATCATGAATTTCATGGGATTCATTTTCACTTTCAGGTGTCTTCTCTGTTACGAAATTTTTCAATACTTCCATGATCTCCTCTTTTAAACCATCCATGTTTGCCTCCAACTTAGCTTCCATCTCTTGTATTTTATCTTTTGTTACTATCTTCTTTTGTAAATCATTTATGTCCCTACGCATTTCTTCACCTTCATCAAGAGTCCAAGTAGGATTGTCTGAATGCTTATTTGGTGTAGAAGTTCCCTTTTTGGGTGGCATGTTGGCCAAGTATCACTTTTGAACCTTGATTTTGAGGTGGTTCTATTAGACAATCTTTCTTTTGTTGTATCTCCCAAGTTTTGGCCCTTCTGGGTATAAAACATTATTTTATGTAGTTCTCTAATATTTCTTCTCTGCAATGCCATAAGTCTGATCAAAATTGGATGTGCCAAGTGGAATTTACGGTAACTTCCCCACAACTTGACGATTTTTTGCCTTTCTAGGAGATCTCACTTACATAGCGTGCCTCACACAAAATAATTGATAAACAATTCTGAAACTCATACCATAAATACTACAGACTATCCACTATCCAATGAACCTGGTCCCACTCAATTTGGATACTCTAGGAAGAGGTTATGATTGTTTTACCTAGAACACCTTCTTGAGACTAGTCAATAGGACTAGTCAGATACCCTATCTTCCACAAGGTGTATCTACAAATTTAAGATGACCCAGAAGATGAACTTGTTACCACAGATACCTTACTAATTTCAGTGAATAGCCTCCTGATTTCAGGGTCTGAAACGTTACATAAATGTTTTTATAGAAAAAATTCCTCAATGACTCAGTTAAGGATGATTCCAGAACCCTATCTTATACAGGTTGTATCTCCAAAAGCATATAGCCTCAAGAGCTGAGTTTTAACCCAACGTACCTTGATCCGTCTACTAAATATCCTCCAAGCCGTTCTTACTGAAACATTGTATAAAAATATTTATAGCAAAAATTCCAAGGTGTCTCAGATGTAGCAGCGAAACCCCAAGACCTTGAGCTCTGATACCATATGTTAAGAACCAAATATCAATATAGCATAGAAAAACCTCAAAACAAGTACTCAACGCCTTGAAAAAAAGATAATTTCAGATAATAAGCCTCTTTGAGGGGGAAAACTCCTTTTACCCAACTTAAATGTTCAAGTACAAGATGATTCCAAATGAAAATGTCTCCTTGGTATATATATGATCTAAAAATGAAGAAGACTTGTATCTTTGAAAATATTTGCAAGTTAAATTTTATGTGTTAAAATGCAAATGGATCAACTTTGCAACACAACTTTAATAGGATTTACTCATTCAAGATGCATATACACAACATCAATAACAGTGAACAAAAAACACATGACACAGCAAATGATAAAGGAGTTCACCCCTCTCTTGGGCTACATCTCCTGGTCCAGCTTCCAATGGATCATTTGTATTATTTCCTCAAAGTTCTCAAAAATGTTCTTTACAATATTCAAAATGCCAAATAGACTGCTCCAATGGCTTCAGAACGTCCAAAAACCCCTAGCTGGGCTTTTTCGGCACCTCGTTTGGCCAAAAATTGAAGATGATAGGCTTCTTGGAAGTCCCCCTATTGGACACACCTACTACACTTAGAGGGGGGGGTGAATGAGTGTGGGGCTCTTTTTCCCAAAACTACCCTCTTGCACAAAAACTCATCAATTAGCATTCAACATTTATTCATTACCCATTGTTGTCATTTATAACCAGTTAGATGTGAGCACATATCAGCAACATATATCAACAATATATCATCAACAAGTCATCACCACAATGAACACAAAGAACACAAGATGTATGTGCAATTTTCTTTTTATTACAGACTACAATCCTTGGGGTTTATCAGCAACAACTGAATAGAGTACAACTCTACAAGAGCACCAGATCTATATGCAAGACTCATCTTGCATTCTCAGCATCAATTGAGATGAGACAACAATCCTCAACAGATATCAATCTGTACCATAAACAAGAGCATCAACCATGCACCAACCTGTGCCATAAACAAGTGCATCAACCATGCACCAACCTGTAATCAACCTGTACCATAAACAAGTGC
>ML779446.1:258387-277466 GCA_009831015.1 Picea engelmannii
GCTTGTCTAAAATTTTGCCAATCCATAGTAGCCTTTTGCATATATGCCAATGGGTAAAATTGTCTTTTAATTGCAACAATAAAATCATTCCAAGAGGTTTAAATTTTACCATGTTTCTTCATGTCCTCCTGAGTCTTGGATTCACACCAAATGAGTGTTGGACTATCCAATCTTAAAGAAGCAAGCTGAATATAAGTTTCATCATCTTGATTTTTTTGTATCCTACAATACACCTCAATCTAATGAATCCAATTATCTAATTTCTCAGCATTTACTTCTCCATTGTACATTGGAAATTCGAATTTAATATCAAGCTTTAACGAAGGAATTTGTGAAGGATTTTTACCATGTCCCTTTGGAGAATTCGGAAGAGGTCTTGAATTGGTAGAAGAAGAAGAAGAATAAGAAGATGGAGGTGAGGGTGGTGGAGAAGCACCATTCCCTCCATTTCCATTTGGAGTTTTATCATGACTGTCTCCCTTGTGCTTTGAAGGGTTGGAGCCTTCACCTTGCGACCTTGTATTCCTTTCCATCAAGATTTTCATCATCTCTCTCATTTCCATGATAGCCTTTCTGAGATCTTCATCTTCTGCAGGAACATGTTCATGACTCTCTTCATGAGCCATACTTGGTGAATGCCTCCTTGAAACATGCGGTGATTATATATGCTTCCTCCTTGAAGGATGAGAACTTGGATCTACAAGTTGACATTCTCCTCTTGTGAGTTTCAACCTTGTGAGCATCAGAAAACAAAACACTTGCAAATAATCAAGTCTTCAAAAACCTATGCTCTGATACCAACTTGATCTAAAAATGAAGAAGACTTGTATCTTTGAAAATATTTGCAAGTTAAATTTTATGTGTTAAAATGCAAATGGATCAACTTTGCAAAACAACTTTAATAGGATTTACTCATTCAATATGCATATACACAACAACAATAACAGTGAACATAAAACACATGACACAACAAATGATAAAGGATTTCACCCCTCTCTTGGGCTACATCTCCTAGTCCAGCTTCCAATGGATCATTTGTATTATTTGCTCAAAGTGCTCAAAAATGTGCTTTACATTGCTCAAAATGCCAAATAGACTACTCCAATGGCTTCAGGACGTCCAAAAACCCCTAGCTGGGCTTTTTCGACACCTCGTTTGGCCAAAAATTGAATAAGATAGGCTTCCTGGAAGTCCCCCTTCAAACTTGTTGTCTTTGCATCTACAAAACGCACCCTTCTTGGCTCAACCTAGCCCACATGCATATTTAAGAATTAAAACTCAGCATCGGGTGCAACCACACAATAGGTACAAAATATTGAACGGTTACGCACTGGCCCTTAACCGTCCAAGGCCCAAGGGAACATAGCCACCATATGACCTCGCGCACATATAAAAAAGGGTCGAGTCCAAACCACAGGACAACGGTCAGTGTGTCGGTGGTTCTATGCACAACACATGTGACCGAGCTATATTAAAAGGGCTATGTTAAAACACATGCACGCACCCGTGGTCATATTACAACACATATGAACGAGGTTTAGTTTGAATGTGCACGCAAAGGTTTAAACTGTGGCCATATTACAATATAACATAACCACGGGCTGGGGCTAGGCCCCAGCCCAACCCCCCGCCCAAACTTACAACATTTGAATTCAAATAGAATCCACACCATTTAGTGTTAAGAAAAACTAAGGTGGCACGTTGGTTGGTGGTCTTTTCCAAAGCTTTGCACGCGGGTGGAGGTCACAGGGTCGAATCCGGTGGACTCCAAATAAATTTTAAACCAATATATAGGGGACACATGGTGGCCATTGATTGGGCCATGTGTCACCATTCCATTCACTACAAACAAGCCATGTCACCTGCCAAATGTCCAAATAGTTTCCTACCATGTGTCATATGGCCTACCATGTGTCGTACGGCCTACCACATCAGCGTGCCTACGGACTGTACAGACTGTACAATCAACATCCCTTTTTTTTGCATGTTTGTCATTTGGAACAGAACGTGATATCTCTCGCTCCCGATGTCCGTTTGAACCCAAACGAGTTGCATTGGGTTTGAAACAACGAGGCCTACGCTCTCGTTTGATTTGAAGTGATTCTAAGAACTTTGAATTTTTGAGCAAATTTTGATCCCCTGGATCAATATAGGAGACTAGGAGGTATTATTACAACTAATGGAATAAAGCTGACATAAATAAAATAACATTAATAATGTAATATTCCCCAATTAAAGGGTAATGAGCCAATATTAGGGCTTAACATGTCATCTTCATTAATGACCCCCATTCATTGTTTGAATTGGCATTCGATAGTGGTTGAGGGTTTGATATTCATTATGTGTAGTGGATCATATGTTTGTGAGCCCTCTGGTTGTCTCTCTCTCCAAACTTAAGTTATCAAACATGATAGTATCCAAACTTCATAGGTATCGGGTCATTTTGGTTTTTATAGACCTCTTTTTGCTACTTGTTTATTGGAAGTCGAAGCCTCCCTCCTGTGATATCTTTTGTGTTTATTTCACAGTGACCATGGCCCCTCTAGTTCGAATCAAACCAAATGGCTATCAGACCCTTCTTTCCCACAACAATGTCATAGATGATTTGCAGGCTCACGGTTGGGATATCTTCCTCAGGAAATTAGAAGGTTACAACCTTGCGGTCGCACAAGCCTTTGCCCAAACATTTGATGGGTTCAGAGACAAAGTCGGGGATGTGCAATTGGAGGTCACAGAGGAATCTATATCCCAGGAAACAGGACTCCCACAAGAAGGTGAAAAGTGGTTCAAAAATGCTAAGCTGGAAGATGTTCCATGGATCCTGTTCAAAGTCTCTCGCAAATCTACCTACTACCCTCCCGAAACCTCGATGGCACGGCTTTATTTTGATTCTTAAATAGTTTATAACATGCTAGGGAAGGTATGGTTTGGTATTTTAATACCACATCCGACTAATTATGTTGTTCATAGGGTTTAAACTTAACATTCCATTCTACTTGTTAATGAGCCTGTATAAAATGTCAAAAATCTATAAGGGATAGAGCATGAACCCTTTGTCGAGCCTCTTTCATCACGGGCTTATAAGAATCATGTTGCTATCGCACCTGTCACAAATTGGGGACACTTGGGAAAGCTTCCTAAGTCGGAATAAGTTTTACCAACCTAAAAGAACAATGAACCCACCTTTAAATGCAAACCCCAATTACGATGACCCCATGATCGAGAATCAAGGTTTCGATTCACATGAAGGTTGTGAACTTAATGAAACGAATCTTGTTGCTTTGCAAACCCCCTTGGGTAAGAAATAAAAAGGTATTTTTTTTCCCAGGAAGTTGTTATAATAGGTAGTGGATGTGTTGAAAGAAAGAATTTATCCTACCCCTGCTATCGAGCCGAATCAAGGCCATAGTGACAAACCTACTGTAAAGGAAATTCGTAAGGGTAAGAAACAAGAAAGCTCAAATTTAAATTTTATGAATAAGAGATCTAGTCGATTAATATCTAGGAGTTTAAGGAATCGAAAAAAGGATCATTTGAGCTCGATCTCTATGATCAAGGTCAATGATCACTGCTCAGATGATGAGATTAGTAATTTCCTTGCTCAGGAAGATCTGGATAACCAATGTCTCAAGAACGAAATTGTTGGTCAAGCTGAGAAGTATGAATTTGTCTCTATATTACCTCCATTTATAAAAGTCCAAGAGGGTCTTCCTAGCATTATCCATGAGTTGAAACAAGCCACAGGGAATCACAAAATACTTGTTGTTAAATACATTCCACCTCGGCCTGCTATATCACCAGTGCATTGTGACAGTTGCTTGGATTCGGTAGAACGCTATTATAGGGACATACCATTGTTATAGGCGCAATTAAAAAATTTGGCTGCTCACAATTACCTACTTGAATGAGAAAACCAAGAGTTGAAAGCATGCAAAAAATGGGCAAATAAAAGTCCCAAAAGATCCGGTAATATAATTATCAAAAGTACAACCAACTTCAATGCCATCTTTAATTTAGAATTGTTCTACCCTTCACTGTCTAAATTCTAAATGGTAAAAGTGGTTTTGTTTGATTTTATTTCATTTTATTTTCTTATGAAAGTCAAAATAGGAAGATTTAGTTTTGATTCTCTTTGTTAATATAAGACTAGCTACAGAATCTCACGATTCTGTAGCTAGTCTATTTCTGAATATTAGTTATCATTATTTTCTGCATATCAATTTCGTTTTGTTACCTACAGGAAAATGATGATTATGGTGTTATTTACATGGAGAAACTATTTGTGTATCATGCACTGTATAGTTTCGTAGTTTCTTTCTTTTTTCATAAAACTTTTTTATTTTGTAATAACTTTTGACAAACCAACTCCTACAGGAATGGTTTCATGGTGTACTATTTTTGTAAAACAATCTATTTTGGGGGGATTGCACTCTATCTTGCATGATAAGAGTTTGCTAATGCAAAACTAGTTCAAATAGTGATGATTGTTAGTGGTGAAGATATATTTTGTTGGGAGACATTATGGACATGTGAGTTTGAAGAACTGTTATGGAGAAGCTACTCACCATTGGATTTAGACCTAAGTGATGCTTACACCATTATGTTCTTTCATTGCCTCAATCTTATGAAATATTTTTGTGTTTGATGCATCTTTAGTCTAGTTATCGTATGGTGTTTCATATGATTAAGTATTTTGATGTTGTCTATAATTTGTTATTCTGTTTTTATATATGTGATTAATCAGTCATTTGATTACTATTGATTATTTCTGGATATTCAATTATAGATAATATTGATGCTTTGAATTGATTTTCCTTTCATTCTAAGTGTTGGTTAACATAAGATTACCATATCTTTACATTTATCATTTTGTTGCTATATTCTCACTTCAATACACCTATGAATTTATTCTTGGAGTATTAGAATTGTTTTGTCATGGGTTTCACTCACATGCATGACAGTTAGGAGCTTGAATTACACAGGAGGATAGATCCAGTTAAATCAATTAGTTAAGGGGTAGTTTACTTGTTATTTGGTTAAATTATTTATTAATGAAATAAAGGTAACATTAATTATCTTTGACTGTTTATCTATTCTTATTTCAATTATATTTGCTTAGTATGCATTAGTGTTAGATCTATAAATATTCAAAAGAAAACATAAAAATGCATGTGCTTTCTTTATCTCTTTTATAAACACTTTTAAGAATATTTGTTTCGCAAGATGTCAAGTAAATCTCGCACGTTGCACATAGACTGTTTATAATCATATGTACATATTCATGTTTCCATTTGAACACTTCTAATTATTGAACTTATATTCTTAGCATCATATCTTTTTAGATTAGTTTCATTTCTTTTATCATTCTTAGGACTTTTAGTTGGCCAACGGAGCCATTAAACCCATCGGGTCATTTCATTCCAAACGACTTGGTTTATTTAGACAACCCCGGTCCATATTTGAACTTCTAGTTGACAATGTGTCACATACGCCCGTCAACATTTCCCCACTCACAACTTCTAAGCTAAAGGAAACATAACTCGATGGTCTAGAACCTTCTAGAGCCATTTTGAGGCATTTATGGGCATTTTTTTGCGGTTACAGAGTCTAAAGATTTTTCACAACTCTTTGTTAGTGCTCTACGCTCTCATACCTCTCCAATGGTGCGTAAAATGTGCCAATCAAATATCATATGAAAAAGTGACCTATACATATATTCCGAAAACAAATGACCATGTTTTTTTGTAGAATGGGATTCTAAAAGGTATTTTTCATAGTCTAGTACTCATGATCTACTCTCCTTCATAATCAAATACGACATCTTCTAGTACCCCACCTTCCAACATGGTCAATATCAAGGACCTTGGAATAACATGTCAATCTAGGGTTCTCCCCAAATCAACTTGGATTTTATGGGAACAAAAATGTAAGGATAGTACAAGAGGTATTACCCATAATAGTTGAGTGTCCTTTTCTTCCATTTTTAGATCGAATGAGTCAAACTATGGGAATTAAACTAGGCCCAAACCCTGATAGCACTATGTCCCTGCATTTAAAAATGTAGCTTGATCGATAGGATTTCCAAAAAAAAAATAGAAAACGTCTCATTGCATTGAGAAAATTTACACTTTACCTCATGCTACCAATTCCCAAGAATAGCCAATGCATTCAATGAACTTTGGAATCAAGGGTTAAGGGCCACAAAAATAACCTAGAAAAACTCTACAGAAAATAATTCTTCAATCCCCGACAAGCCATTCCTTTGGGAGGGTTTTAACTACAATGGACCTAAAATTATAATTTATCTACTCATCCTCTTCTCCCGACCACTCCAAACCATACCCCCTACCTTATTTTCTCTCCTCCTCTTCTATACTCCCTCCCATATACACATATACATGTATGTATGTATATAAACACATACATACATGTGTGTGTGTGTGTGTGTGTGTGTGTGTGTGTGTGTGTGTATCTATGAATATTTGTTGGTTTTTTGTGGTTCGACTTCTAGAGAATGCTCTATTCATCTCAATCCAATATATGTAATTAATGAACACTTTGAAATTTCCCTAGTGGGTCTTAGTGCAATAGGTGATACACATTTGATTTGAGGCATCTCCAACACTGTAGAAATTATGCCTGAATGCAGAAAAAACCAATGTGTATGTGTGAATTGGTGGAGATCAATCGAAGTGTGAAATGGTGCAAAAGGGGGTGTAGCAGAAGCCCAGTGGTTTGCTGTATCATTGGCTCTCCAATGGAAACAATGGAAAGAGGCATGGGTGGAAAATAGATTGGTTGGAATTTAAGAGCAATATAAGGATGCTATTCATATTGTTTCTCGATTAATGAAAATGCAAGCCCTGGAATGTGAGTTTAGGGAATTTGACAAGGTACTAATAAGTAAGAATTTATAATTGAACCTTCATCTAGAATCTATAGTTTTTTTGGTGGCTCATATTGTTGGTTTCAACTAGGATCTATAGTTTTTCAGGGTTCCAAATATCTTAACCTTTTTCCAAAGATATGTTTATTTCTTCCAAGGCATAGGCTTCGTTGAATGAGATAATGCCTCCTCCTTTCTAGCCCCATATGGAGATGTATTTTCCAAGATTGAATCAGATTTTTATATTCTTCAATTTTTCTCAAAGAGAAATTAGGCTCCCTAAGGAATGAAGGTTGGTCATTGTCTTATGTCTTCCAATTCCTCCATGCCCTTGGGTTTGTAATATGATTATCCTCCCAATATTGATTAATTAGGTTTCTTTTAAGTAGTGGAAATGATCCCTATCTTATGTGACAAGGTTTTTCCCATTTATTTTGTCTATATACTACTACCATTATTCATCTTGGAAGAGTGAAAAAGTGCCTTAATGAATTTCCCAGAATAAATGAGCTTAAGTAGGAGTATTTGAGTTTGTGTCCTTTGTGAAGTAATAGTTGAACCCTAAACATGGTAAGATGGCTAGAGACATGGATCAACCATTGTATCTTGGAAAGGAACTAACTCCCATCATTCAATTTTATGTCTCTTATATGATTTATCACAATTTATTAAAGTTGCATTCATAAATTGTGAATCATATTTCTAATACAAGAAATTGTTGTAGTCTTGTACGAATTCTTGTTAACTATTTATCTCATTCAAAGGAGTGCAAGTACAATGAAATAGGTATTTTTCAGATATTTCTTCCTTGAGTGATGATAGTACATGAAGAATAGAGGAAAGTGAGACATCTACTAGGTCTAAAAGAGGGAGAACAACTAGATGTCAAAAGATCAGAATAAAATTCCATAAACGCATGGAATTTTTTATCGCTGAAGGGGGGTCATGTTCTTATGATGATGAGACCATAGGAAACATCAAGGTTCCCATGAGGTACAAACATCTAGTGAAACAATGGGTACCGAAGGATCTTCCTCGACTAAACATATATTTTTGTGTGAATAAGAGGATATATAGGATTGCATTGTCATCATTACATGGTTTAGGGTTGTTTTGCACGGATGGAATAAAGGTCGATTATGGTAGATGCACCGAATTGATGGAGTATGTCGGAACCAACTATAATTATAAATATTGGATGTGGATGGTGCAATATACATGAAGTATGCACATATACAGAGTGTCTACAAATTATTTAAAACTAAATGATAACGATCAAAATAAAAGAGCTACTATGTACATTGATGGAAGGCCAAAAGCAACATGGAATATTGCAGGCTTTATAAACAATACACAACCTGGGTCTACAAATAAGAAACCCAATTGCATATTTGAGGGGTGTGAAGGTAACTTTGTTTTCATATGTTTCATAAAATCAATAGTTGCAAGGGAATAGTTGTTGATTAATTACAATTTGAATCGAATAGATACATAAAACGTTACTATGGGAGTGGTGCATATAAAATTTTACCAAACCTTTAATTAATGAATCTAATATCTTATGTTTTCGATATCGTTTTCCATTTCAGTAATGTTTTCTATAATTTTGAAGTAGGGTTTTGATTCGGGGAACCCCTCCATGGATCATACTAGTACACCATCCCTAAGGTAGGAAGTATACCTCATTGTAATTGTATAAATCAAATATGAGCAATATGTTTTCTTAATATGTTTATATAGTGAGTGTATTGGATCCATTTATGTAATGTTTTCTATACTTTTATTGTAGGGTTCTGTTGGCAGCCATTTTCACTCTTATCTTTTCCTTATAATCTGCCTACACAAGGGTTTTTGAACCCTCATTACTCGTCGCAATTTTTTAAAAATAAAACAACACTATTATCTTTGCTTTCACATACCTGCTTCTCGTTTCCATTTTCAAGACTGCAAGCGTGAAAACCTAGAGTTGGAAGTCATGGTTGATTGCATTAAAATGATCTTTTGGATTGTTTTAAATCTTTTTGTTTATGTGGTCATAACTCTTTTACCTCCAACTCACTACTGGTCATACATTTATCGAAACACCAAACCTCCACTCCCTTTGCATTTGACCATTGTCAATATGGTTTCGATTTAGAAATGGTTATTCGACATGTTGGTGTTTTTGATGTAATCGGTGATGCAATAGGTTTATTGAACATATTAATTTTGGATCAAATCCTTGGTACAATGCTCAACATATTGGTTTCTTTTAAATCATACAAATGCCATTGTTTATTTAAACATTCGGATCAAGTTGTGGTTATGTATTTCATGGTTTTCAATGATTATGTGATAATCCATTAGACAATTGGTTTTGCATGGTTTCAATTTACTACACCACCAAGGCGTCGTCGATTGTACATGCCAACATGATAGTTTTGCATGGTTTCAATTTACTACACCACCCTCGCATGCATAAGCATTAACGTTTGATTGTGCATTGTGGGCTGCCTTTGTTTGTTTTGGGAAAACCTGCGGTAAAATGGTTCTGTGTCTACCCTGTCAAACCCCCTCACCAATTACCCTGTTGACCGTGTGTTATCTGCTATGGATCCTGTAGTGCGAATCGAACCCAACGGCATTCAATCTTTGTTGCTATTTGATAACGCCTGAGAGGACCTTGAGAGGAATGGGTGGAAGGTTTTTATTGAGAAATTCGAGGGTTTCAACCTCTTAGTCGCTCAACAATTTTCCCTCACATTCGATGGATGCAGGGCCAAAGTTGGGGACATCCAACTCGAATTGAATGAGGATTTCCTCAGCTCAGCCACTGGTCTGCTAGCCAAAGGGAAAAAATGGTTTAAGAATTCGAAGGTTGATGAAGTGCCATGGCCTCTCTTGTTTACCTCAAGGAAAATCAACAGTTGTGACAAAGGTATGCCGGTTACAACCCTTAAATCTCGATGGCATGATTTGTTGGCTATTATTAAGCAATTCATTACATGCAAAGGTAGATACGGTTTAGTTTTCCTTTACCACCTACGGCTGCTCATGGATTTCATAGGTTTCCCTTCGATTATTCCACATTTACTCCTTCGCAGTTTGTATAAAATGGCTAAACGATTTAAGAGGGAGAAGGCCGACTCCAGCCTCTTCCACCACTGTTTAATTAAAATCATTAATGTCCATCATTTGACATTGAGTGGCGACTATTGGGAAGCTTTCTTGTTGAGGAATGGATTTTCCAGTCCTAAAGTTGGTCAAGTGGACAAAATCGTGGTCATTGAAACCCTTGTCGGACCTATCGTGCCCCCTCCTATACTCTTACCCTCTGTTGAACCCTCGACCTACCCGAACGATAACCTACCCGACACCCTGCCTGACTCATGTTTAAAAGATAGTGTTAAGCCTGTTAAGAGGCCTGCAAGGAAAAAAGGTAAGGGTAACAACGATGTCAATTGCAAAGGTAATAAGGCTATGTGTTGGGTATCAAGGTGTGCTCGCAATAAGCCTAAACAAAAAACAGATTTGAAACCAATTGTATTGAGTGAAGATTCTGATTCTGAAATCGAGCGGTTTCTAACCGAGGAGTATCCATACTCACACGACCTCTGTTCATCCAATCCCTATGACTACATATCGAACCTCCCATCGTGCCTTAGAGATGACCCTAATTTCCCTGGGATTAAGCTCGACAGTGGAATTGCTGGTAATTTGAGAGATCCCTCACCTGTGATTACACAGCCTGATCGACCACAGTGCAATGAATGCAATTCTTGGCTTGACCGATATTATACAGATGTTCCTCTGCTCCAATCCCGAATCAAGTCCTTGGAGGACCAAGTAACTATGTTAACCAAAGAAAATGACAGATTGTTGGCTAATGATAAAAGGCATAATATTACAGGCTTTGTGGCTTTCAAAAATGTAGAGGTAGCCACTGCCATTGTTAACTCAAAAATAGCTTGATCAGATCGTATCCCTGAAACCAAGGTATGGTATTTCAAAAGTGATTTTAAAATGATTTTGTTGGCTTTGAATTAGTATAAAGGATTTGTTTGATAAATCGAATATATTTCTTTTTTGATTGAATTGATTCAATACTATTATGTTTGTAAATAATAACTAGCTACAGAATCGTGAGATTCTGTAGCTAGTCATAAAATTTGAATTTCTGTTGATTTTACAAATGAACACAATCTAAACAGCATGTATTTTTGTGTATCTACAGGTACACAAGAATTTCAAAAGGAATTGGATCGATTGTGGCATCTTTAAACATGTTTGTTTTACACAATTTTGGATTAGGTTGTTAGTCTTAGATAGGAATAGGAATTTGGGGGATTGTTCCCATTTTTTTTGCAAACATTTTTTATAATTTCCACAAGGAATGTTTTCATCCTGTGGCCTTTATATACCTATTATTTTTGTAAACAATATATCACTACTGGGAGAACAGAGACTATGGACTGACGATTATACAGACTCGAATGAAAGTGGATTCTTTGTACGGCTTTAGCTTCAATGTATCATACTTTTGTTCAAGTTTTTGTGCATTTCAATTTGTAATCAAATTATTGACTACTTTAGATATTAAAATTTGTTACAGGTTGATGTGATGTGATTTAAATATTGTCCATATTCGATGTCTCTCGTTTTACATTACAACAATTATCCTGTTTTAATTTAATGAAAAGAAGGTTAATCTTCTTTGTTAAATAAACAGTTATATACAAATCTTTGCAGTGGGATTTATCTTAATGTAATCATTTGTAGATTATAAAATTTTTGTTGTTACATCTTACTTGTTCTGTTATTAGTACTCAGAGCATTGTTTCTTCGTGTTTAGGTGAAGTATTGGAAAATCTGCTGCGGTTTTCCCCCATCAAACAGCTAAATCGAGTACTGCGCACAGGACAAATATGAAGCGGTACTACAGGTCAGTCTGTTAGTGTTATTTAATTAGTTTAGTTAACATATAAATTTCTTATAATCTGAACATGTCTCACTATTCACTTCTATAGTTTAGATTTACAGTTAGGATTGTTATTTTATTGCTTAGCTTAGATAGCTGTCATTTTATTTCTTTCTCATAAAAGTTATAAAAATAAAAAATAATAGCTTCGCTGTCATAAGACAATTCACATATGATTTTGCACATTTCGATCAAAATTTGTATTTTCTAAATACTGTGTATATAATGGAGATTTAATTATATTGATAACTGAACATTTAATAAGTAGGATTATTATTTCATTAATATTAATTAGCGTACTATGAATATATATTAGACCTGTATATAGTTTGCAGAAGTTGTTTTTCACTTAGATTAGTTTCTTTATCTTAGTTTTTTCACTTTCCTAGGACTTAGATCGGCCAACGGAGCCACTAAACCCGTCAGAGTGGATTAATCCAAATGGCTTGGGTTATTTAGACAACTCCAGACCGGATCCACTCCTCCAGTTGGCGAGTGGTCAATTTTTCCCATCAACAAATGGTGCTAGAAGAAGGGCATGAAAATTATTAATGGAACGAGGCGGTCGTAAGGCTCCTCCACTACCCAACCACTCAGCTATAGTGACAAGAAGTCATTAAAATGACAACATAATCCCTCAAACAACAACCACATCAAACAACGATCTACGGATCACAGTTGAACTAGTAACCCCAAATCCTACAGGTGGTGACGTACAAGAGATTGTCCGCCAATCTCTCTTGAGAACACATAGTGCCTTCACCCATTTAAGGAAACCAAATTGACCTTTGGACCAACCATTAGATTTCTCTGATATCATAGAACAACTTGGAGGCACTAACCTCACTTTAAACCCTACAGATCCAATCCTCGCTCCTGCAGCAGGAGGATCCGGTATACCACCCTCACCACCTCCATCATCCCCTTCTTCTTCTAGAGAAGACTCTTCTGACGAAGGTAGTTCCTCTTCCTAGCCTTCCACACCGTCCACACCAATGGCCAACCAGAACAATCCTGCCAGACCCTGGCTCGACCAAGATGCAATAGCCATACCCGGGCCTCAACATCCCTTACCCAAACATCCAGAAAAGTGGCTCCCCATGTTTGTCCCTGACTCTAAACAGATCGCCGAAGATCACATTAAAAAGTTTATGTTAGACATTAGACTCCGTAATGTCGAGCATGAAGATGTATTATATAGATTGTTCCCCTATACTTTCAAGGGTAATGCCTCTACCTGGTACTTTGCCCAGCAGCCCCATACGATCATGTCATGGGAGAAGTTTGAATCCTGCTTTCTTGAGAAGTTTGGAGGCGATAAGTCCCCAGAAGTTCTAGTCATGGAGCTTTCTAGTTTAAGAATGAATCCCAAAGAGAAAATCAAAGACTTTAACCAAAGATTCTTAACACTAAAGAACTGAATCCCTACGGATTCGATGCCTGCTAAGAATCTTATCATAGCATAATATACTAAAGCCTTACATCAAAGTATATCCATCTGGGTAAAGTGATCTAAGAAAGACACGTTGTTAGAGGCCTTCGAAGAGGCCAATCAGATTGAAAAAGACATCCTTAGCTTAAAAGACACTATTAGAAACGAAATAGAGACTAGTTCATCTTCCAAAAAGAAAATCGAAATCCTTCCTAGACCTACCCAAAACAAAACGCAACCTAAAAGCTCAGATTTAGAAAACTTAACAAAAGTCGTTCAAAAACTGTCAAATCAAGTTATAGATTTGAAAAGGACGACTGAAGAAGCTTCTTCAAGCAAAGGGCCTTACAAACCCCCATTTAGGAAGCCTTTTCCCACCAACTGACCTAATTCAAATACCGAGGGCCTAAATCTGGAAAGCCTGCAATTCGCTCTTCAAATGATTCTAGAAGCCCAAGATAACTTGATGCCTCCTAAGATTCCAGAGGAAGTGGTTGAACAAGATACAGTTGAAGAAGATGAATCTTCTCCGAACATTTTTGGACACTTCTCGGATAGCATTTTTCAAGCTAATTTTGAGACAGTACACCCCTACAATACTAGGAGTAAGACAGCTAACAAACCTTCGTCTGAAAACACTACGACTTTACCCCCAAAATAGTCTAAATCAGCTGAGACTAAACAGAGTCGTGTAAACCCAAACTTAGATTATGACTTAGTTGAAGATCTAAAAAAGTTAAGGGCTAACATTTTTGTTTATGAATTATTAAAATTTTCGTTTCTGCTACAAAAAATGTTACGGAATATCGCAGAGAATAGCAAAAAAGGTAATCCAAGCAGTAACAAAGTGTTTCAGAATAACCCAAAAGTTCCTCAAAAGGCCTCCGCTAAGAACAATTTTGATCCTCACGAGAAGAGAAACCTTCATGTAAATAATGTAACAGATGTAGATAAATTAGCTTTAGAGGCTATGAGTAAAAAGCCACAAGCTTCCACCATTAGTACTCGCAGAAATGTACCTCCATTTTTGTTAACTTTTGAAATCTTTAATAGGAATGTGCACAATTGTATGGTAGACTCAGGAGAGTTATCCAATGTAATTCCATGGTCTGTGTGTCAGAAGATTAATGCTGAAGTTGAACCATCCACCTTAAAGATCATCCAACTTGATCGAACTAGTGTTAAGGTTATAGGCGAATTAAGGAATGTGCTTATAAGATTATCGTCTAACCCCAAAGTTCATCAAGTAATTGATATTATTGTTGTGGATATTCCAGAATTTTATGGTTTGTTTTTAAGCAGAGACTGGTCAGAGCAGCCACACGACATTTCACGACAGATTGGTCTCACCTATGGCTACCCGAGAACGGCAAGCCCAACAAAATCAGGGTAAATCGTGAACGTTACCTAAACTTCACAGTGACAGATTTAAATGATCCCAATGAACCATTTACACCTTCTTCCGATTCACCTGAAATACAAGGGATGGATACCTTTTTCGGCAATTTCATGGCCGAGACTTCAGCTATCACTAACCTGGAGCAGCAGTCCGATATTATGGCATATATGCAGCCAGTAGTTTCTACCCAATGGTCTCATGCACCCAACAAAAATCAAATATGGTCTCTTTACTTTGATGGGTCAAATTCCAAGGAAGGAGCTGGTGCGGGCTGCGTTATTATTGATCCAGCAGGTGACAAAACTTTGATTGCATGCAGGTTAGAATTTTAATGTACAAACAACACAGCAGAATATGAGGCTTTATTGCAAGGCCTCAGAAAAGCATTATATATGAACATTCAAAATTTGGCTGTCTTTGGTGATTCAAAAATCGTGGTTAGACAGGTAAGAGATTCTATCCACTGTTTATCCCCGCATCTCAAAAGCTACCAATCTGAGGTATGGAATTTGATGAATACGTTTTCTACTTTTAACATAAATTCTATTCCTAGATTGAATAATTCGGAAGCCGATTTATTAGCTAATGTAGCTTCGAAACTCTCTCCTGCAGAAGGCTTATCCTCGAATGCATTCTCCGTCGAACTATTGTTCAGGCCATCCATTCCTGACAACATCATGAATTGGAGAGTCTTCGACGACGATCAACAAATTATTAGTTTCCTGCATATGGAAGAAACTTCCCAAGGCACAGTAATCGACGAATGCACTCATGACGAGAACCTTCATGATTTCATGGTAATACCAGATCCGAGATCTCCTGAATCTTCATCGGACATGGTAGATTCTATCCCTAAATCTGTAGTTAGATTAGAAAATTTTTATGATCTTCAAGACAAATTCAAAAAATCGGTCAACTGTAAAACAAATAGTTCCTCTTTATTGTATGAAAAAGTAAACTTGGGAACTAATGATAATCCACAGTGCATTAATTTAGGGGTGGGGTGTTTTGAACATGAGAAATCTACGTTTATTAAATTGTTTAAGGAATTCAAAGATGTTTTTGCATGGACGTATGACGACCTAAAGACCTTTGACCCTAACATCATACAACATGTCATTCCTATGAAACCCCAAACCTTGTCGTTCCAACAAAAGTTAAGAAAAATGCACCCTAAACTTGAACCGACCGTCAAAAAAGAATTAAATAAACTCCTGAATGCTAAGATAATTTTCCCAGTCAAGCACACGCAATGGGTTTCTATCCTTGTCCCTGTCTGGAAGAAGAGTGGTGAAATCCGACTATGCGTCGATTTCTGAAACCTTAATTGAGCGTCTGATAAAGATAACTACCCTGTCCCACCCATGGAACAGATCCTTCAACAGGTATCTGGTTCTGAAAGACTATCCTTATTGGATGGTTTTTCAGGGTACAACCAAGTCTTGATGTCTCCTCTAGACCAACTTAAAACCACCTTCCGCACACCATGGGGCACATACACTTATAGGAAAATGCCCTTTGGACTCATTAATGCTGGTGCCACTTTCTAGAGAGCGATGGACATCGCTTTCTGAGGCTTAATCAATCAATCTGTCATAGTTTACCTAGATGACATTACTGTATTTTCAAAAAACAAATCTGATCATCTAGCTCATTTGAGATCCGTTCTACAGCGATGTCGTAAGTACGACATTTCCTTGAACCCTAAAAAATCTATCTTCGCAGTAGAACAAGGTAAGCTCTTACGATTTATTGTATCAACCAAAGGGATGATTATTGACCCTAAAAGGACTCAATTCATCTCGAAACTTCCCCCTCCCTCGTCAAAAAAGTCTATGCAGTCTTTCTTAGGCCAGATAAACTTTGTCAGGAGATTCGTCCCCAGTTTCTCAAAAATGGTGAGACCTTTATAGAACTTAATAAAAAAGGACGCACAATATCATTGGGGACCCTTAGAACACCAAGATTTTAATTCAATAAAAAATTCCATAATAGACGCTCCTTCTCTCATGAGCCCCAACTTTTCGCAAGACTTCACGCTCTACACATTTGCTTATGATCTCTCCTACGTTGTTGTTCTAACTCAAAAGAACGCTGAAAATAATGAAGTCCCAATTTCCTTTATGAGATCTTCTTTCAAAGGCACAGAACTTAATTACCCAGCGGTAGATCAGCAAGCCTATGCTATTTTTAAAGAAGTAAAGCACTTTCGATCTTATCTTTTGAAATCTAGGATGAAAATTATTGTCCCTTACCTAGCCATCAAAAATCTGTTAGTGCAGAAAGAACTAGGCGAAAAGAGGGCGAACTGGGTCACCTCCTTACAAGAGTATGACATAGAAATCACCCCAGCACAAATAGTGAGAGGCCAAGGGCTATGCAAGTTAGTCGCTGACTCAACGACAGGACAACAAGAAGAAAATGATATGTCAAACCGAGGACAACACAATCAAAATTCAATCTGTTGTGCACAAAAAATTGTCAGTCCCTAGTATGACGATATAAAATTATGTCTTGAACATGGGTCAACCCCCCGTCACTTGTATCCCACTAAAAGAAGAGCGTTAATATTAAAATATGCCTCCTTTTAGTTGATTAATGGTATTATGTTTCGTCAAAATTTTGATGGAGTACTAATGCGTTGTCTTGAGAAAGATGAAGAAGAAAAGGTCTTACTACAATTGCACGTAGGAGAAGCTGGTGGGCATTTTGGTGGGGATACCAGTACCCATAAAGTATTAAGAGCAGGTTATTACTGGCCTACACTTTTTAGAGATGCTCATGCCTTGTCAAAAAGCATCCGGGCGGATACAGAAACCATCCTTTCCTTTGCAGTCTGTTTCAGTAGACTCCCCTTTTCAGCAGTGGGGTCTTGATAATATAGGTCCAATCAATCCGCCATCCTCACAACAACATAATTTTATCGTAACAACCACAGATTACTTCACCAGGTGGTCTGAAGCTGCCCCATTAAGAGCTGTAAATACCAATCAAGTAATTGCCTTTTTAAATTTGAATATTATTACTCGTTTTGGTATCCCTGATTGTTTAGTATTCGATAACGCTTCTTATTTTTTGTCTCTTGACATAAGTGAGTTTGATATAGAAAAATGAATTAAATTAAAATATTCTTCCAGCTATTACCCTCAGGGCAATGGATTGGCAGAATCAACTAACAAGAATCTGATTAAAATCATCAAGAGAACAGTATCTGAAAATAAAAAAAATTGGCATAATGCACTGTTAAACGCAATCTGGGCTGATAGAGTGACTCCGAAAACTACTGTGGGTAACTCTCCCTTCTTTCTTGTCTATGGCAGAGAAGCAATTCTACCACCACATATTCTTCTTCCCTCACTACAACTATCACAAAAAATACAGGAAGAGGAATGTCCCCCTTTGGAGAATCGAATTAACACTTTATTAAAACTAGAAGAGGTAAGGGCTCAAGAAAAACGTAAGTTAGATAAGCATCAACTTGTGGTTAAAATCTAGTTTGATTCTAACTCTGCCTCTGACAGGAACTTTGAAGTAGGTGACCTTGTCCTGAAATGGGACAAACCACATGAGGGAAAGGGAGAGCATATGAAGTTTCAGAACTTATGTCTAGGACCATTTTTTATTGCTGAGAAGTTAGGTCCCAGCTCTTTCAGATTACATAATCTAGAGGGACAGCCAGACACCTATCCGGTGAATGTCCAAGCTCTAAAAAGGTATTTTGCTTAAGGACAACCCTGTGTACACTTTGTAAATATTTTTCGTTTGTTTGTTTTTCTTTCATTTTCTTTTGTTGTTTTGGTTTTGATTTCTCCCTATGCTTATCAGTTTTTACTTTTGAAATACATATACCTGCCTTATGAATTGTTCAGTGTGATGGCTGGATTTACATTTTACATCAATTTATTTTGATAAACTAACTAATTTCATAACACAGTAATGAAATAACAGTAACTTCTGTAACATTCAAGAAATTTTACTAATTTAACTCATTCGTATGCAATTTCATCAATATAATAAGATTTAATAACAAATTAATTCAAAACAATGCATAATTCATACCTGAACCTGATGCTACTATTTGCTCGTCGCCTGCTTCCTTCCCGCTCCTTTAGAACACTACCCAATACCGTCCTCCCTACCGACTAGTTAGCTCCTAGCCCCAGGATATCAACGGATATCCTAGCCCTCCGAGCCCAAAACCCCCAGCAACCCCCGGTGCACTGTGTAAATTCCACTCCAAGTTTCACTCTGCCAATTCCCCCGCTCTCCCCCCCAAATTCCTCCCCCCAACTCCCGTAACATCCCCCACCTTATCCCTCCTTCACCGAATTCCCTTCATTTACTCCCTTACTTAATATCTTATCCCATTATTAAATATCTTATCCCATTTATTAAATGCTTCCAT
>ML779446.1:296714-315384 GCA_009831015.1 Picea engelmannii
GATTACAAGGTACATATCTTCTTCTCACTTCCAATTTAATTCAATAGTTAGATCTAGGGAAAGAGGTATATTCTGTCCTGTTTTGTTCTAGATCCAGGTGGATCTAGGGAGATCGGTTTGTGTCCGCACTTACGGATTTATCCAATAACAGTTCCTCTGCTCCAATCCCAAATCAAGTCCTTGGAGGACCAAGTAACTGTGTTAACCAAACAAAATGATAGATTGTTGGCTAATGATAAAAGGTAGAAGACTACAGGCTCTGTGGTTTTCAAAAATGTAGAGGCGGCCACTGCCATTGTTAACTCAAAAATAGCTTGATCGGATCGTATCCTTGAAACCAAGGTATGATATTTCAAAAGTGATTTTAAAATGATTTTGTTGGCTTTGGATTAGTATAAAGGATTTGTTTGATAAATCGAATATATTTCTATTTTGATTGAATTGATTCAATACTATTCTGTTTGTAAATTATAACTAGCTATAGAATCGTGAGATTCTGTAGCTAGTCATAAAATTTGAATTTCTGTTGATTTTACAAATGAACACAATCTGAACAACATGTAGTTTTGTGTATCTACAGGTACACATGAATTTCAAAGGGAATTGGATCGATTGTGGCATCTTTCAACATGTTTTTTTTACACAGTTTTGGATTAGGTTGTTAGTCTTAGATAGGAATAGGAATTTGGGGGATTGTTCCCATATTTTTTACAAATAGTTTTGATAATTTCCACAAGGAATGTTTTCATCCTGTGGCCTTTATATACCTATTATTTTTGTAAACAATCCATCACTGCTGGGAGAGAAGAGACTATGGACTGGCGATTATACAGACTCGAATGAAAGTGGATTTTTTGTACGACTTTAGCTTCAATTTATCATACTTTTGTTCAAGTTTTTGTGCATTTCAATTTGTAATCAAATTATTGACTACTTTAGATATCAAAATTTGTTACAGGTTGATGTGATGTGATTTAAATATTGTCCATATTCGATGTCTCTCGTTTTACATTACAACAATTATCATGTTTTAATTTAATGAACAGAAGGTTAATCTTCTTTGTTAAATAAACAGTTATATACAAATCTTTGCAGTGGGATTTATCTTAATGTAATCATTTGTAGATTATAAAAGTGTTGTTGTTACATATTACTTGTTCTGTTATTAGTACTCAGAGCATTGTTGATTCGTGTTTACGTGAAGTATTAGAAAATTTGGTGCGGGCTTTCCCCATCAAACAACTAAATCGAGTACTGCGCACAGGACAAATAGGAAGCGCTACTACAGGTCAGTTTGTTAGTGTTATTTAATTAGTTTAGTTAACATATAAATTTCTTATAATCTAAACATGTCTCACTGTTCACTTCTATAGTTTAGATTTACAGTTAGGATTGTTATTTTATTGCTTAGCTTAGATAGCTGTCATTTTATTTCTTTCTCATAAAAGTTATAAAAATAAAAAATAATAGCTTCGTTGTCATAAGACAATTCACATATGATTTTGCAGATTTCGATCAAAATTTGTATTTTGTAAATACTGTATATATAATGGAGATTTAATTATATTGATAACTGAACATTTAATAAGTAGGATTATTATTTCATTAATATTAATTAGCGAACTGTGAATATATATTAGACCTGTATATAGTTTGCAGAAGCTGTTTTTCACTTAGATTAGTTTCTTTAGCTTAGTTTTTTCACTTTCCTAGGACTTAGATCAGACAATGGAGCCGCTAAACCCGTCGGAGTGGATTAATCCAAACTACTTGGGTTATTTAGACAACCCCGGACCGGATCCACTCCTCCAGTTGATGAGCGGTCAATTTCTCCCGTCAACAGGTTCTAATTAGGGCAAGTCCTAGATGGTAATTGATATGACTACACCATATTCTAGGAATCATGTATACCTCATTGTAATTGTACAAATTAAATATGAGCAATATGTTTTTTTATTATGTATATATCGTGAGTCTATTGATTTCATTTCACTGATGTTTTCTACATTTTTGTTGTAGGGTACTAATTGGGGTAAGTCCTCGATGGTTCATACCACACCATCAGAACAAAAAGCAATAAACATTGATGTTGATGTCCTTATGTGTGATGATGACATCACAACTTTGCTAAATCCCTTTCTGATGGTAAAGAAGAGCATCAAAAAAATAATTGCATAACTCCTTTCTTTTCTATTCATTCAATAGAAAACAGAGGAGAATAGAGAATATAGTGATTGTTTGACAAAGAGAATTCAAGAATTGAATGTAATTTGTGGGATCTTTAATAAGAAGATAAATTCATTTAGTATTATATATTTTGTACTTGTATATGTCATGATCAACTAAAATATGTTTTTTTTTACAAGAATTCTTGGGTCCGCATATTCATGTTGGTAAAGAGTCCTCACAAGAGAATCTAACCCCACGTGTATCTCACGTTCCATTATTGTCGAATGAATAGTCGACAACACATAGAATGGCACACCTAGGGGAAGATGTGGTCGGTGCACCCTCTAGTGGCCGACCCACACTATATCCTGCAGAAAATGGCCATGGGATGGATGAAGAGCCTGATATTGATATTGGTCAAGCTTCATTTCTTGGATCTACCCATGACTCTAGCAAGGAAACACTAGAGACAACATTTTTGGTGGACAAAAATATTGTTCCCATAAATATAGAGAATATCCCATGTGTTTAATTTATTTTTTAATTATTATATATAATATGATTGAAATTTACTTATAGAACATTCTTTTTAAACTAATGATCACATGATCGTTTTGTAGAAAATGATGTTTTCTACAATCATCTACATGATATTACATTGGAGATCTTTGGACCCACCATCCACACAAGGTGGTATAAATAAAGTAAAGCATTAAAAGATGAGCTCATTAATCGCTTACTTGGTTTGTTCAACAATGAGATGTTCAACTGAGAGGAGGTCCTTAAGAAAACTAAAAAACATAATTAGATTGTGAGGGACCAATACAGGACCCATATTGAAAATATTTCCATGTATGAGTGACCTCCAATGATTCCAGGAATGGAGTAGAAGGCCCTGGTGGATGATAGAGAGGAGAGGACTTTAAGAAAAGAAGGAAAGCTAGCACCGACACATCAAAGGCAGCAAGGGAATGACAAGTAAAACATGGTCAATACAAGATTGGTCCTCAGTGGTGGTTACTCAAATCTAGTGGCACAATTTTTATGTTTCAATAAATCAAATACTCCATTGAAATAATAAATTGCAAATAATTTTGGTTCGATTGCACCATAAAAGTTAAATTCATGATCTTATGAAAAAATGTAGGTCAAACGGTTTAAGGAAGTGCCAATATAGGAAGACTTGAAGCTTGGATTCAAGTTTGGTTTTGCAGCCCTTGTTGAACACTGAAACAACTTGGCTCAGAAAAAACTGTCTTCTGGTACTCCATCCTCCACGCAGGTAAACAAAATCAATGAATTTTATTTAAGACTGATTTTCTGTGCAATCCATTCATTATTATTCTTGGCCATAAAATATTGAGTCTATTTGTTTTAAGCAGGAAAGAGATGATAGACATAATGTCGATGATGTATAACAACCATCAAAATCTCATGTTGTGCATCCTGGTAACAAATGCATTAATGTGCTACAAAAAAAATAGTATGAATTACAATTTAAAATATTTCATTGCAAATGCATGCATTTTAATTGTAATCTTTCATGTTTCAACTCCAAAGCATGTAAAAGGTCAACATGTACAAGATGAGGCTAGAAAATAAGATGAAGTACATGATGTGGCCCCATTAGGTAAAGAGCATCACTCTAATGTTATTTTTTATTAATGAAAAACTTGTAATAATAATAACAAAACATATCAATTTAACATTTCTTGGTTATTGCAGCAAATACTGACCCCTAGCAGTAGCCTCAATGTCATTAGTACACTAATAGGAAGATAGTAATACAAGACACAAAGTCTATAAGAACAAAAAATCAAGATGTACAAGATGACGAGTTGGTTATTCATTATGTCCAAAAAAATAAATTGAAAAAGAAGTGATTGTATTAACATTATGACAACATTTTTTTGATAATATAAAGTGATATCATGAAGATTTATTCGCTTAAAAATGAATGAGTGAATGAATGAATTCTATATCTTAATGAATGAGTGAATGAATGAATGTTATATCTTAATGACTGAATTCTAAATGATTATTTATGATGAAAACCACATAGTTTCACATAAATTATTTTATTTTCAAGTACATGCATTGGGTATGGCGAATTGAGAATGATGTGAGGGGAGGGGAGGGGCCATATGAGCTTCCACCTTCACGTGGTTTTTCCTATTCAATAGAGAATATTAAACTATTCTTGAAACACAGAGAATCTTAGTAATGCACTTTATTAGTATCTATTATAGATTCTTGTAAATTTTGAAATGCATGTCTATTTTTTAAATGCTTTTTCACAAATTTAGCATTTTATGGTTCGTTGATTTCTACAGGACTTCGCACTACGAATTGAAATTGATCAGTAACCTATGTGGACAATGAAAATGAAAACTATCCTGAGGTACTTTGTGATATTTTACTGAAAGAGTAGAAACTAATATCAATGGTTGATGAAACTTATCTACGTACAAATATTCATAACTGCAACATTAACTGAAGAAAGAATTTGTAAGGAAATTTGTCTCTAATGACTTTATTTTCCATGACTTACCTTTGGAGTGGGAGTTTTCAAATAGTTTTACTTTTGATGAGGCCCTCCTTCAAGTTTATATCAATCAAATGAAGAAGGCATTTGTCCCTCATATAATGATAGTGGATCTTCATAGTGAGATCATAAACCTTTAGTATTATCCTTCTCCAATCCTAAAGCTTTTGGGATTTACATATGCATCAAACATTTCAAGGTAAATTCTGAAACAAAATCTATGTAAGAGGTTGTTATACATTGAAAATTTTCTTTGATATGTTTCATGGACAATTCACATGCTAATGTGGATGAAATACATAGATTTCCATTGTTTTTGATGAATACATCTTGTCACATCTTGTCTTAACAAAAATATATTTACAAAAGAGAAAATAAAGGTGGAAAGGTACATATTGTGGCATCCCATATCCTCTTATTATTTGTTACTAGATAAGATAATTTTATTGATGTCAAACATATGACAAAAAATAAAATATGAATATGTTGAAGCATCTAGAGTCTCAACATATTTAATTAAAAAAAATAATTTAGCCAACAATTGCATACATACCTCTTCATGTTAGTTACAACAAAATGTATGAACTGGATTGACCTCATTGGAAAATACATATTTTCATACTAATTTCTAAATGGTAAACAATGCAGTTACTATAAGGTAGTGCAAGATTCCTTGAAAATGCAAAAATCACCAGATAGTGGGAGTCTCCAAAAAGGGTTTCTTGCCACTACACTTCCTTCTGAAACAAAGCTGATTGTTGATCCTAACTGTGTTGCTAACAATTTTTTGGCAAGTTTGAAATCCTAAAACATGTGCTTCATTGTCTCTGGCTTGCAACATACTAAGAAAAGTACATCTATGAGCCCACTTTTCACCAATTTTTCCTTAGATGGTAACCCTTGTTAGATAACCAACCATGCAAAGACCCATAATTATAGCTGAGACTAATGGACCATACTCTGTGAAATCTATGAATATGCATTTCCTCTAGGTCAAAGGAAGTCCAATGAGCATTGATAATAGGGGAGAAGACATTCTTCTGATGTAAAATGGAGAATTTGTTTTTCTAGTCTTATTGTTGGATGTGTTTACCAAATATCCACCCTCAACCCTGCCACAAAGGACCCTGAATATCAATGTTCAATTTGCACAACCCTTTAGGAGGAATCAATCCAAAAATATCTTTGGTAACATTCCTATCAAAATAAATAAGGGATTTTTATTGTGCTAATAGTGTCCAGTCCTTATAGGTCTTCGTCTCAAAGTCCCAAAGATACCTGCAAAAAAATACACCCTTCCTACTCAACCTGTGAACTTGAAACCATGAAAGATCAACAATGCATTGATCCACATGTTTCCAACTCGAAATAGGATGCCAAGCCAAATCCCAACATGAATAAATACACAAAACATTCTGCTAGAATAATTTAGAAACCACGTTTTAGGCCTCCCAAATGATTTTGTAGGTGAAGGACCTAAAAATATGGAGCAATGTGAGTCATACTTTAAGCACATGTTGAATTGATTGAAATATGTGGTGCAGTAGAACTTTCCAAGGGGAGGAACCCTTAAGACATGTCACCAGTCACTTGGCTACAAGGATGGTTCCTTGAGTGGCAACATCAATAAGGTCCATACCCCTGTCATCCTTTGACATAATCCATATGTCTCAAGGAACCATTGAAATCCCCGTCTCGATGACTCGACCATACTTAGCGCACAAAAATGACCTAATAATATTCTCCAGTTGTTTGAATTGAGTTTTGTTAGGGAGACAACACAAGAAATAGTAAACATGTAAGGAATTTAATATTTATGGTACAATTGTCAAGTTACCTACTAAAGGAAGGTCTTTCAATTTCCAAGAGTGGATAATTGTTTGAAGATTATCGAGGCACCCTTCCCACATTGCCAAAACTGAAAATATTGTACCAAATGGGATCTTGATATAATGCACAATCACACCTGGAGGAATGTACTTCCACATAGATGGAATCCAACCTAGAGGATCATCAAGACCTAGAAGGCAGAATCTAGTGTTTTCTCACTAGCAACAACACCCAAAGAAATACATAAAAGGTCAAGACAATGGCTTGTAGCCTTGAATGACCCTTGATCAACACTAATTGATAAAAAATAATAGTCTGAAAATTTATTTTTTACCATCTTTGAACAATCAAGAAGACAAATGCCTTTGATTTTCCCTTGCATTTTCGCAACTTCCAATAAATAGCCCAGGGAATCAACAACTAACTCATAAAGATATGGAGCAAGGGGGAAGAATTTATTGATCAAATGATGAAGCACAATGCACTCTATGAGGGAAATATTCGTTGAAACAAATGTTGTGGAATTTGAGAAAAGCATGTTCATCATGGTGACGCATCTAGATCCAAAATTGAGGGACTATAACATCGTTGTGAGTGCTAAAATCAGACTTAGCACATGGTTGTAGATCTTTCTTTGCTCAAGGGTTGAGGACTGGATAGGTGCTTGGTAGGTGGTTTTACAATAGGTGCATTTAAAGGTCATATCACACTCATACTAGTATACAGATTGACATATCACACTCATACTAGGTATCATTTGGAATTCATACATTTCTATTTAGTATTGAATTTTTTCCTTGCATTAATTATTTGTATTTTAGCAAAATGTAATGGATGGATTTTATGAGTATCAAACATGGAGACAGGAATGTATGAAATTTCAAATATAATGATTAGAAGTGAAAGTATGTAGAGATGTACTCTTTATGGAAATATCATTTAGGGGAACCTTCATGGTACCCGTTCAAGGTTGTACTAGTTCTTGCAGATATTGAAAAACATGAGGTATATTTGTAAATGCATTTCCAGGCTTGTTTTTGCAGTTCATTTTCCATTCCTCAGGGATTGATCTTCTTCATTTGCATTTTTATTTTTGTAGTTGGTTTTCCATTCCTCATTTCTCAATCTTATTCATAGATAGTTAAATTAGTATCTTTCATTGGTCCTATTCAAATGAAATGCTTCGAGATGGGAGTAACCTGGGCAAATAACTAGGTGGAGTGGATTTGAGGTTTTTGTAATATAATAAGTTTTGCAAAATTTGCTTGATTGATATAATATGGAAATGTTTTGTGCTTCTACATAGTAATTGATCAAAATAAAAAGTTTGTAGTTATTTATTTTGAAATCATTTCCGACTGACAAAATCTTATGATAAACTTGCATCCCTTGCAATAAGAAGATGAGCATATATTGATTGGCCCCAAAAGGGAGCTATAAAATATACATGATATCAACTTCATTGTTCATTCTTAACTACTTAAGAATATAAGTAGCATAAATGAATCGGAAAATTAAGATAAGCAAATGATGATTCGTCCCTAGGCCAAGATTTGTGGCTTTCTATGGATAAACCTCTTGGCAAATTCATTGACTAGAATTGTAATTTATGCATATTTTCACTGAAACCATATGTCTTGGTATACATGATCACACATAAAATCACGATGGATCCTCGTAGAGATATCATCACCCTTTCTCTTAGTATTCTCCCTCTCCATAGTTTGCAAGATGAGTTTTCACATAAGGAAGGGGGCTTATGAACGATAACTCCAAACATTCAATGAAAAAAATGGCTCACACTTTGTTTCAATGATCATTGGACTAAGATATTTTCATAATGGATAAATGAACCTAGACTACAACGTGATGAAAGTCAACTTTCAATTTGATGTTATGATAAATGACTTATTCAATCATTCAATTTGAATGTCTACTTTTTCCAAATGAATATGCACTTGGAAATGGGAAGCCTAAACCTAACCTATTTAATGAAAAAAGTGATCATAAGACATACTAGTCTAATCTGGTCAGTAATAATCAATTTTGTTCTAGGTATGATGAGTATCATTTTATTTAAAAAAAAAAAAACATTTACGACTTGTCGATTAACCAATGTGGCTATCAACCCTTCCGACGCCATTTCTTTATTTTCGATAGACATACTTGTCAGATATTCGACGGTCCCAGAGTCAAATAAGAGACACTAGTAAAAACCATTATGATGGCATTGTTGTATGTCAAACATATATGAGGACCTATTGGTGTTGGATATCCGACACCTACAAGATGATGAACATGTTAAAAAATGGTGTAGAATTTTCGATGGAGGAATGTCGGAAATCCTACAACATATTTCTTTGTCATATATCTGATTCGATGCCAGCGATGATTTAAAAAAACCCAATTTCTTCAGATTATAAACACCTAATAGTCGAAAATTAGACATCCGAACTGTCATATTTTTTGTTCAAATGTACTTGTGCTAAACCTTAGTTTTGATGCTAATTCTGAAATTGTTTGGTTCTAAAAGTGATTTCCATTGTCAATCAAAATATCCTTAAGAACCCCGAACCTAGCTATGACTTTATTGAAAATGAAGAGTGTTGCAATTTCCCCATCTTTCACTAACATTGACATAGCCTCGGCCCACTTAGTAAAGTATTCGATGGAAACGATAATGTAATGATGTCCCCTAGCTGAAGCTGGATGGCATGTCATAAAATATACCCCCCATTTAGTGAAGGGGCCAACATTAATGATGGGAAACATGGGATAAATATGCACATGCATTTTCTTAGTGAAGATTTGACACTGGTGACACTTTTTGACCACTTCAATATAATATTTGAATATCTTGGGCCAAAATTATCTTGTGCACAAAATGTTTTGGGTCATTTCTAACCCAAACAAGTGACCACCACACACTCTGCTATGGAAGTCATTCAACACGACCTCCTCTTCTTCAAGAGTCAAAAAACGACAAAGAATCAAATCCAAAAAACACCAATACAATGTGTCAGCGATAATGAGCTAGTTTTTGGTCATGTGACAGATCCATCGTCGCTCATCTCCTGAGAAGTTTGGAGGGATATTCCAAGTCTAGAGATATATGAGAATATTCCCATACCACGGGTCAGATAAATAGATGAGGAAAATATTCTCAACCAGAAATGAGTCTTTCACATTTATTTCTTCATTCTCCATTGGGAACTCCAACATCAACTCAACGAATACCAAATACTTCTTATATTTTACAAATGCAAAATCCAATTTGAACTATTGAAGCACAACAATCCACTTGTTGTACTTCTCGCCAATAATTCGCCTAGTCAAAACATATTGAAATGGATTAATAGTGGTGATAACGGTTTTCTTACATGGTAGAATATAATGTCGAAGATGTTAGACGACATGAAATGATTCCAATGCTAGTTTCTCAACGTGCGAATATATGAGTTCAGGACCCATCAAAGCATGACTCAAGTAATAAATGTTGTGCTCCTGGAGCTTGTCATCTTCCTGAAATAGAACCATGCCAATCGAGGATTCAAATATTTCCAAATATAACAAAAAGTATTGATTATAGTTAGAGGGACTTGTTATAGATAATTTTTCCCCACCCCATGAAACTTTCTTAGATGGCCTTTCCATTTCCCTATGCAGAATTCAAGTCCCTTTTTGTATTTTCCAAAGCCAAAAAATCACATGTTTCCACATATACGCACCCTACAAGTTAGACAACATGCATATATGCAGGTTGCACCACTACATCCCATATACGTCGAGTTTGGTTCTGAAAATAAAAAATTGTGTCGGGTTTCCATGTCACATCATGACATCCATGATCCTTGACCTTCCATATGCTACAAATTTTCCTACTTGGCCCTTCAGTTACATTTGAAGGATATAAATCGAGCAATATCCAAGTCGTGGAAGAGGAGAGAAAATATACTCTGGAGAAATTTCACTTCGCATGGAGTATGCATCCCTTTATCTTTGAAAGTCTGAACAGATTATTCAACCCCCAAGCTCTTCCCTCTTTGATGGAGAACCTCATTGTCTCATTTATATGAGCTTTCCTTTGGTGGAGGATTGAAGTGGTGGAGGCCCAGCTAGAAGGGATTTAGTTTCTCAGTTCTGAGACGTGTTGACATGGAAGTTTGTCACTTGTATACTTATGTTGATCATTTTAATAGAAATACTATTTTCTTTTCCAATTGATATCTTGCAAATATTTGAATTGTTATTCCATGGGTGTATTTTTCATGTATGTTAATGGATTATGCCATTTTATATGCTAAAATTATATATTATCACCATATTCTTTTGTATCTTGGTTTTCGAGGAAAAAATGCAGGTGTAAAGCTTTGAGTTGCGTGCTCAATGGAGGTATTCATCAAACATCCAGACAAGGTAGGATATTGATCTTGTCATGTTAGCATTTTGTTTATATAGCATACATAATATTAGAGTTTATTTCTGAAGTCATTCCATCTATAATGGTTTAACCCATGCCATAGAGTGATTTTCCTCGTAACAGAATTGGCGACCATACTAGGGAATGAATCTTTTATTTTGGGGTTTGGATTATTTTTCTCCTTCAATTGCTCTATGATAGCCTGAGTTTCCTTGTCGCCTAATTGTTTGACAACCTATTTTTACTTTTCATCTGAGTTTCTTGGCATTAATCCTTTCATTAGTAGTGATTTACTACATATACATGGGTTTCCCTTCACAGAGGCGTACATATGTGAGTTTTCCTTTTATAGGGGATGTACATATGAGAGTTTTTCTCAAACAATTGCGTACATCAACGTTTTTTCGTATTGGATGAGTTTGGTGTTTGTTGGGCGAGTTTCGTTGGTTTCTAAGTATTCTTGGGTATCTTTCCTAACTTTTGTTTGCTTACAGAGTGATAGGGAGCCTTCTTATTGTTGGATTTTCAGGTGATATTATTTCTTATCATCTTTTTCAATGGTTGTCCTTGCATCTTGGAATGAGTGTTTAGTTCCTGGTATCCTGTTTGGCTTGTATTTTTTTTCTTGCAGTAGGGTCTGTATATCAATATGTTATTAAGTCCTTACATTTCCGTTTCTTTATATCGAAAATATAAAACAAAATTGGCTCATTTTTTCATTATGGAATTTTCTCTTTTAGTTTCTTACTATTGATCTTGATACATATGGAAATATTGCATTTTATTGAATTGTAGAAATTGCATTCAAAGTTGCATTTGAAAATCTTACCATATTTTGAGAATTTAAGATTAGGATTTAGCACTTTGTTTCTATTCATTTCCTTGATATGTTGAGTCATAACACCATCAGTTTCATGACCACATCTCTTGAGTAAACAAATCCATTAAAGTAACATTCATTAATTAAAATTGATTAGAAACGATTTTATTTTTTAGAGTACACAAACAAGCATAGGATATAGGGCCTTGGAATAGGATTTTGTGAGTAAGCTCCTCCAAGGATATTAAACTAAACATATGTGTCTAACTAGGGAGTAGTGAAATCCATTGGGTAATTAGTGACATTAGGACACTTCACTCACACCAGAATTAAGAACTAGGTTGCACGAGGTTGGTTCCAAATATATCCCTCTAATACCTTCTTAGCTTTAGAGATATTTATGGGGATCTATTCGTATCTGGGGATATTTCTAGTACCTTTACCTTCATGATAGGTGGTGCTTTCAATATTTCGGGCTTTGTTACCCTACCCATATGGTGGAACTGACTTACGACTGTTCACCTCCACATTGGTTGCATCATGGGGGCTCTAGTTGCTTGACATAGGTAGTCACATAGGTTACTTTCAGGGGTTATTTTGTAGGTATCCTGAGTCAAATAAGGGTCAGAAAACACACAACCTTTATGGAGGATTACCTCTTCAGGGGATTTGACTGACTATGTTGTTAATCCCATGAGGGCCCTTATAATTGATTTTGATACCTCCAATATTTTGAAGGGAGTCTCAGGCCCCTCTTGAGAAAGACATACCTACTCTAGTGAGGGAGGCCCCTTTTCAGCTACTATATATTGTTTATGTGCATTTGGCATTTTTATTTATTTTGATGTTCTCTTTGATTGTTAGTTGGACCTAGGATTTGTTTTTTATATCTCGACTCTTGAGTCACTGTGGATCTAGACTAGCTTCCTTGTAGGGCTCGTCATTTGTTAAAGTTACCACCTCATCTGGAGTCTTTTCCTTCTAAAATGCGTAAAGTTACTAAACATGGTACACATACCTACACCTACCAGACTTGTGATTACACAATTATGAGTACTGAGTCGATTTTGAAAGACACTGGGAGTCCCTCAATTCCCATACCTTTTGTGGTTAATGGGACTCCTTTGACTCCTTCAAATATTATGTATGTTGTGTTGGAGGTTACCATCCTTACTCCTACCCATCTTGTGGTTTCTACTCAACCCATATTAACGAACCCTTTTGAGTCTATTTTTGGTACACCTGGATAAAATGCTCATCCCATACCTTCAATCTCTAACCCTTTCTCTTTTGGTATTCCAAATATGACATCACAACTTTCACCCTCCATCCCAGTGAATAATACAAATCATAGTCTTGGACCTAGGGGCATGGCTCCCCACATCCTCCTCTCTCATTTTGTCGAAGTCAAATTCCCCAAACAAATCCTATGGTTGGAGGTCAACCTCCTTTTTATTTTGGGTCTAATCTTAGTCTCAATTCTCCTAGGTGGAGTACTCAACCAGGTGGACAAGCCACCTATTATATTATGTCCTTTCCCCCTTCCTCCTCCATGTCGATTCCAAAAAACATGTTTGTTATGACGAATCCACCTCTATCCACCAGGTTTCCACCTGGAGGAAGTTAGTTTCATGCTATGGGAACCTCCCAGCCTGGAGCCAGTCCAATTGGGCACAATGTTGATAACCCTTATTATGATGTCCCTACATGTATTGTACCCATGCATCCTCTTATGAATCAATATGGAGGATCATATTACCCTACCGAACATGGCCATGGTGTATACTAGAACCCTGGATGGCTTACAATCCCTCAACACCAATCTTTCTTGAGAGCATGGGTTAAAATGCCGCAACCCCGGATCCATTTCCTCGACACCCTTAATTTGCCATATTTTTAGAGATTAATGAATGAACCGATACATCACGATCTGTCATGGTCCCATTCCCACCAAGCTTCCTTCGGAAATTCTGAAATTAGAGGGAAAGACTGGTGAGGATCTGGGTGATCATGTTATTACTTTTAATTTTTTGTGCTCTTCCAATTCTCTTAATGGTGATTATATTCATTTGATATTGTTTCAACGGACCCTCATGGGGGTTTTAGTGAACTAGTGCATTGACCTACCAGGGGGAACATACGAAAATTTTAATAAGATGGTTTTGGTCTTTCTCAACCACTTCTAGTTTTTGGTTCGTTATGATGTTGACATAGAACTCATGTAATCCCTTAGCCAGGATAAAGCCACACATATCTCAGACCATATCCAATATTGGCATAGATGGAAGAGGTTGATTAAAGCCTGCATTCCTCCAGATTTCCTATTGGAATGGTTCCTTAAGTCCTTATTTCCTTATATTTCGAAGGATGTCTCTACATCCGGAGTAACATCTAAGGAAGAAGATATTTTCAAAGCCCAGTAATTGGACCTCATATATGCTCAATATGGAATGTTATATGAACTTATTTTTTAGGCGCTGCGGTCGAATTATGACCCTATAAAAAATCCTGGGCCTCATGTCGATGGCATCATAGGATCTTCAAATGCTAAGTCTAAATATGTGCTAACACTAGTACATATTGTAAAAATTTTGACGTTCTATTTGCGGCGTTATGGACAAAATTGTCCATATTGTCACAAAATAGAGGAAATTAAAAAAAAATCATCTTGCCCGATAACGTCAATCTTGCCACGTTGACGTATCTCTTGCCACGTTGTCATCGCTCTTGCCACGTTTTCCACCTAGTTGTCTCTATTGCCACGTTTATGACATAAACGTCTCTCTTGCCATGTTTGTGAAGATTATTGTCACAATTGCGACGTTGTGGAAACTAGGTTTTCTCCCTCCAACGACCACCTTAGTATGTTGACTAAGTAAAAATACTAACAGTCACTTAGGTTTATATAACATTTGAATTGCGACGTGCTAAAATCTATAAATATGTTTCATTTGATGGATGTTGCGACAAGTTTTCTATAATAACGACGCTTCAAAAAGGGTTTGCGGGTCTTCTCAGCGAACAAAAAATAGGTGTTTGTTTCAGTATAAGTCTGTGGGGAAGAATGTAAGAAAAAATTAGAACTGGGAAAAGAATTAAAGAGGGTCAAAAGGGTGACGGTAAATGTTATTGAGTGAGTCTATCCACCTCCAATTCCTTGTCCCTCAGAGCCCCGTAATACATCTCGCCAATCCCCAACAGATAGTCCCTGTCCATCAACAACTGCTGGTAGTCGGCCCTCATCATAGACACTCTCTCTCTAAGAGTATAAAATTCATCCATCGAAAATCCCCCATCTGAACTACCATGTGCTAATGATGCATTCCATCAGTAATCTGCCACCAATGCATGTGTCATCAATCATAAATATAGAAATGGACATACCTCCACCAGATGCATGATGAATAATACAAGTGATGTAGGCACTTGTCCTCACTGTCACCCACGTATTGGATGTCAACCACCCTACAAATGACCCAAGGCCAATCTTCAGGTAGACCCAACAACCATCTTGTTTCCCACACCACCTTTCGCACGAATGGAAAACCTCCACTGTCAACAAATAAAACACAATACATCACATTGGCTTCATGGAGACAACAACACAACGGGACTTGAAAAACGAAAACCACAGGAAATCGCATCATCCAAAAAGGATCTCAATGAATCAAATCCAACCTATATATACTAGATCCCGCAACCATATGAAGAGCCCACAACACAACTCATGTGTTACCAAGAATTTTCCCAAGGAATACAAATGCAAAGACCTGCAAGGGAGCCACAATGATCACCCAAAATCCACGACAAGTGGAGAAGAGTGCTCTTTCAAAGCACCTCCCAAGATGATTTTTCACTACACTTACCACCCATGTGCTACCGAGCAAAATGATAACAATCCAAGAACCAACCAACCCTGCAAATGGCCCCAGGCCAATCTTCGAGTGGACCTGGCAGGCAACTCCTTTTTATCACCACATCACCCATGGTCCTCATTTCCTCCGCCATGTTTCCTTGGTCCTCATAGGGATCAACCCTAATACACTTGGATTGTGAGAAAAAATACTAGGAAGCATGTGGAAACACATGGATTATGATTCAATTAAAAAAATGAATATATATAGGAAATTATATATAAAGTTATTGTAGTTTCATAGGGAAAACATGGAATGATATATTAATGAGGGAAGAGAGTAGCATACATCCATGATATAATGGTAAGTGAACTATGAATACATGAATTATATGAGAATTATGGTAGAGTGTTAAATTTTTCATGTTTTAAGAGGTAGTGTGATATATCTAGGGAGGTTACAAGAATCTACGGAGGTTACAACCAATCCCCATTTTTCCTCAACCAATACATTTGACCAAAAATTGATGTCCAAGAATGAATCTACCTCAAAATAACTATAATTGACTAATTTACACCCTATTACATAATTAACACATCAAAAAGTAACATTTTACTTCATAGATGTCAAATTTGGCAAAAAATTGTTGAAAAAACAAATTCCAAGACAAAGCGTAGTGTGCTAGAAAAAATGGAGTTTTGGAGGCCTTCCCGAGGTCCAAATATAGATCTAAAAAGTGTTATAGAAAGATGGGGATGTCTACTAATTGATGAAATGATTAATAAACAAAATTGACATGATCTGGCCCTTCAAACTCATCTTCTCTCAAAAGTACTTAGAAAGCGTAACGTGTTGCTCCAAAATATGGTAGAAAGGTCAATTTCAAGTGGTGTTTTGCTCTTCATGCATGCTAGATTTGACCAAAATTTGCCTCCGGATAGTCCAAAGTGATGTACAATTCATGAGGAGTCTGAAAATACAAACCATTTGTCATTTTGAATCCTCCATCAAAGATCTACTACTTGTAATGACAACATTGTGCCTTACTGGATTCATAATGTCTTTGTCACAGTTGGTGCTGAGAATATGTATGAAGCTTTAGGAAACTATGTGACACTTCACTTTGAAGAACTGTGAAGAATGTATTTGGTGTTCAAAATCAAGTTGAGGGAGTCCTATAAGACCCAAACACACTAGAAAATGTTGTAAATCTTGTAGAAAGGTCTCTGTAATGAGTTTTCATCTGATGTAAATGCAAAGGATTATGTAATGGAAATGACAACAATGATTTGCAGTATAAGCTAGGTATAGGCATAAATACCCCTCAGTTGATGTAGGTAGATGAAGCTTCAAGATATGTTGAGCATGCATTAGTAAACATTGTGGAATGATACTTTTATTTTGAAGCAAGTTGCAATGAAGAGGGCTATTTAAGAAAGTCAATGAATTTTTGTTGGAATTATGTTTACATGTTGTATAAGTTTGACTATAACAGTGACCAAACTAGGATCCATCCCTTTTCTTTGCATTTTACAAGGAGTTTCATGGCATCCCTGACATGCCAATTTTGGGCTTAACTAACAATGCTTGACTTTCACAACACTATGCTTACATAATAAATACTACCCAACTGAACCTGCAAAAACGTTTTTTCCCACATGTTCGTTAGCTAAAGTTGAGGGTCCATTTGAAATGGTCAAAGCTATCCAAATATCACAATTCCCATCATTCTTATTTCTTACACAAAAATCCCAAAGCAAGTGAAGGCCAACAAGCCTCTACCACACCCATTGAATCACCCTTGAGACAATTCTATTGCTTCGATGTTAACTGATATTCTAATTCCCCTTGAAATGAAGAGGACAATTCTTGAATAAAGGTAAGAGCATGAGCCAAAAATTTCTTGAATACATCTAACTACTTCGTCCACTTAACACAATTGAAACACCAACAATGAAATATTGATCATTCTCTTAATGTAGTTCTACTAGTTGCATCTACATTATTTCTTCCCATTCCGTATCTACAAATGCATCCAACTACTACAAATCTAAGTGTCTTGGGTAGCCTGGTCTAAACTCTTAGAGATAATTTCTATCTTCTAAGGTTGCATCATGTAGCTCAATGATTTTATCATCCACAACCTAAATATCCTAAAACTTATCTATCTTCTCCAAAGGATTAATGAGTGCTCGAGCTTCATTGTTTGACATTGCTTTGAAAATGCCAATATTTAAATTGTTATGTTGTTGCATGTGATCTTGAGGCTTAGATATGTTTTGAGTAGATTTTAGAAGGAAATTGTGGCACGTATAGAGTGTTACTTGTGTTTATTGTGGAATGTTGGTTAAGATTGGATTTTTGGTGTATTCCTTGATAATATTTGAATTTGTTCATGAGTTGACTTTAGCACTTATGTCTTTCCTAATATGATTTTAGGTAGCAAGAGTGATACATATTTGTACATCTTGAGTATTGAAGCAAAAGGGTATATTGAATCGAATGTGTTGGATGGTTGTGGAAACCATATAAATGAATGTATGGAGGATATTGTAGTTGTCTTATGGATGAGATTTCCATATTTTCATGTGAGTTATGTAAGTAACTCTTTAGATATGTATATGTTGAAGAATTGGTGTTGATGAATATCACATACATAGTTATATTTTGTAATACGGTTTGGTTTTGTAATTGGAATTTAATGTGGGCATACCTAGGGCATTCTAAGAGAACATATTTTTTTATCATCAACCTTCTTAGTATCACAAAGATGATAAATTATCTTATCCCACGACATTTTAGAAATTGTCCAATGCCCTATTTCACTATGGAACTCATGAAAGTTTGTCCATATTAAACAAAATTTTAAAAAGTAATTTTTAAATGTAAAATATATTTGTTTAAGTGGTATATAACACTGACTTAAAAACCTTGGGGTTTTTGTTTCAATAGTTTGATGAGGACATCAAGATAGGATTATGATTTTAAATATTAGGAATTTGATCTTAAAATTCTATTATGAGTATCCATTG
>ML779446.1:315640-339596 GCA_009831015.1 Picea engelmannii
AGATTAAACCGTAAACCATATCTTGTTCATAAAACAAATATTCTTTGTATGTTTCCTATGTGGTGTCTCAAGCCCTCACACATGATGAATGAGCACCAAAGATAAATGTTATAACCTAAGGTCACCCTCCATTAATTTTATCCATTGATTATGGCTTAGGCCACAAGAATCATCCCTAGAGCACCAAACAATCTATAACATCCATGGTCCATGACATTAGGGTTCATGAGCCATGCATTGGACCATAAGCCAACATGCAAGCCCTATATGGGAAATTTGTGTCTTGTAAGTGGGATATGGTAGCCATTTTGAGATTTATAACATCAAGGATGTTTCTTTGGGCCCAGTCCTTGGCGTACATAGGGGATATTTAGCTTATAAGTGAGATATGGTCACTATATTTAGGATTGGTGCATTGGATATGGCTCTTGGTGCCCATGCAATAGTTGAAAGCCAAAAGATAGGGTATAAGGTCATAAAATTTGTCTCTAAAATCTCATTGATATGTGTGGTCCCTTAGTCTGCCATCAAACATGCCCTAAATAGGGAATATATGATTCATGATTTTAATATGGTTCATTATTTCAATATGGGACACATTGGATTGCAGGGAGGAGACATACTTAGTGGAGCATGGAGATTCCTCTCCCTTGCAGCAACACATCATATTGGGAGATCACCCTCACACTAACAACAACTATATGATTGATGATGGAGGGAGATTGATTGACCCACAGGTTGTGGAGATACCTACTGTTGTACCTGATGGTTGGTGTTCAGTGATGAGTACAAATGATTATTTACCATGGGTGCTAGTGGATGAGATTTTGGTCAAGTTCTTGGGATTGACCAAAGCATATGAGACTTTCCAGTCGTATAGTTGGTTGTAGATATTTATGATAGCCTTTCCTGATGCCTTCATGATTGACAACAACACAGAGGGAGATAGACATTGGAAAGGGACATGGAGAGTTGGTAGGTTGAGACCACCTGACATGAGTGTCTTTATTGCATACAACAGGATAGGGGTGGATCATAAGAGACCAACAGTTGAGGCCTTGGGTGTGAAAGAGAGTATCTTAGGTCATGGGATAGAGGATATCTCAGAGGTTGATACATATTCAAACTCTCATTGGGATGAGGATGGAGGGATTTCAACAATTACCAGTAGGGCACATCAACAGTTAGTGGGGATTGGAAGTGATGGACTTCCAAATTTGACATGGGATCCAGGAGTCCATTTGGTCAATAGTTTGCTTCATCTTATGAGGATCCAAGAGTGGAGGATCCATTATGTATACTTTGAGTAGACAGTCATGATCAGAGTAGTGAAACATCAACATGATGGTCTCTGTTAGAGACTAGCATGGGACCCTGGGATTACAGGGCTAGGCATTTTATTGACTGATGGAAACGAATGGATCTTTGCAGGAGGAAATCACTTTGAATTTCTAGTGAGCTTCAGTATTGGGGGAGCACGTCACTTGTTAGTGATTGGTTGAGGTCTTGCAGTACCTCACTATGGAAGAAACATGTCCAGTTAGTGGAGGTCATGTTGGGTTTGGTACAGTCATGGAGGACAGACTCATTTCAGGTTGAGACCATGTGTTATTTGTAGGAGACTCATGGTGTTGATATGTTGCAGGACTTTCCTTCACGAGGCATTTCAGTTCACATTTTGATATGGGATCCAGGGATTGGAGTGCTTGATAGTTTAGTGTTTGATGGCGTTGAGTTTTGAGTAGAGTGGTTGCTCAAGGAGTTGACTGAAATTCTTTAGAGATTGATCATTCTACTCATCATGGGCATTTTACGTGGTGAGCACTTGGAGATGCCACATCTTGAGGGGAGTCTACCTTGTGTCACATCAGTGGATATGGGACCCCAATATCATAGGTAGTTGGATTCAGTTATTTCTTGAGGACAAACAATATTCCGGCATGGAGGACTGTAATGTCCCCATTTTGGGACATTATTACATTACAAAGTGTTATGCCTACCAGAGTAGCCAAATAGGGGTGACAACAAGTTTGAGAGATATTGAGGGGTTTTATTGGGCTCGATTTGCATCGTTAATCATATTCATCATCGGGATCCATTCCGCACAACTTGACTTTGGTTCCATTGCATTCCGACGATTTTCGTGATTTTGAGTTATTATGGGTCGTATTTTAATTAAATTCACTAAGAATGTCATAATGGGCATATTACTTGGAGAAACCTCTTAGTGTAATAGCTCATTGGAATCGGGAGGAAAAACACTATAGTATAAGATGATGAGAAGTGACTTTCAGTGGCGGAAGAAGCCATAAAAATAGTTAAATCACTTTTTAGAATTAAAATGGTTAATTAATTAATTAAGTGATTTAATCAATGAATAATAAAATAAAGAAAAAATTAAGGCATATAAAGGAGAGATAGAGACCTCTGTTCTCTCATCATGATGATTAATTATTTCGTATTCGTCCTCTTGTTTTGTTGAGCTCTTAGAACTTAGGGTTTGGAGGGTTTTGGTGACAAATCCTAGGATTGGTTTCCAACAATACACCCTAGCTAATCATTTTGTGGGGGTTTTGGTGACAAATCCTAGGATTGGTTTCCAATGATACACCCTAGCTAGTCATTTTATGGGAATAAATCACTTTGATCTCTTCATTGGGAAGATTATACTTCTAATCGAGTTGTGGCTGAGATTTTAGGGTGTGGGGGCGAATTAGTGATTGTGGGACGGGCTAGTGTCCTGCCGGGCGAATTCTTTCACTATTTGGGCACACTCTTATCTAGATTTGAACTAAAAATACTTGTTGGGTGTCTTTCTTATGCAGTTGGGCGAGTTGCATACAAACATGTGCACTCTCATTGATGAAATATTGCAGTTGGTCGAGTTTATGAAGTGATGGGTCATTTTCTTTCATGGTGGGATGAATACCTCACTGTTGGAGTGAATTTTGGGCTAAGAGAATGTTGATTTACTAGTTGGGCGAATTATTGAAGGCAGGGGCCGAGTTCTGGGCCATTATTTATCCATTTAAAGGCTGGATATCTCATGCAGGGTGCACAGGATTAGAGAAGGGCGCATTTGTCTCTAAGGAGGGAGCACTACAGCCACTACGACAATACTCTTGTTGTTCTTCCAGCCTGTATCAAACATAGGAAATATTAAAAAAGAGATACATCATTTTATGAGTAGACTGGACTGCATTTTCCCTGAGTTGAATTTGACATTGTGGGGATCCATTCCTATCCAGAAGAGGGCGACCTGAACCTATAATATGGCCATCTTGTAACAGGTCATATTATTGCAATAAAAACCAAATGTTTGTAATAATTTTTCCTTGTTGTCCTATGTGTTAAATTGTTGGTTATTTCCTTATAAACAAACAACAACCAATAGTGTTACATGGAGGATTGGAGTATTCTCACAAACTGTTTGACAAAAAATCTATATCAGATTTAAGCTACAACCAGTAGGGAAGGGGTTTATTAGTGAGAACAGAGGATTTCCATCAACTATTTGACAAAAGACTCAAACCAAAGGTTTTGTTAAATACTACAACAATAGAGCTTGAGCGTAAGGTGTTGAGTGGCCCATGTTCCTATTATTCACCCTTTAGCCTGAGGTTCAAGGAGAAGAGCTTGGTGCATCAGAGGCATTCACCTTCATTCAAAGATGTAGTATTATTGTGGTCCATTCACGACGAATACCTAAAGGAGTAGAGGTATCGATGAAAAGACCCCCCCACCTCTCTAGTGGGTGACCTCTTGAGTGGTTACCTTAAAAACCCTTGAAGACCATGGAGAGTCCAATGAAATTATTTGAAGTGGAGAGCTCTTGGAAGCGACATAGCAAAGTGTGTTCTTTGAAGACCTTGATATTGTGATAGACTTCCTTTGTTGAGATTTGTACTATTGGAGGAGAGTTTGACTTCTCTATTATGAATCTTTCTACTTGAGAGGAATGTTGGAGTTGAGGGAAATTGACTTTGATCAATTGCTTAAATGATCTCCACAGAGAAAAAGAGACATTCTTGCTCAGACAATGTAACTTAACACCTCCTTAAGGAGTTTGATGTAACCCTTTAATTTGTGAAAGGAGAGAGCTCGAGGGGAAGAATGTGTTGAATGGTCCATGTTCCCATTGAGTTTGAGATTCAAGGATAAGAACTTGGGGTAGTAGAGGCATTGGGTATGTAATAAAATTTTGCAAAATTATGACAGGAACAAAGCTACAGAAGTGCATCAGGCTGGGTGGAAGCTCGCACATATTTTCCCCATCTGTAGGTTTTGTGTTTTGATCTTCACCATATACCCAGGCTTAACACTCCCTGCAAGAGGTAACTAGCTTATATTTTACATTTTATGAATTGGGTATTGAATTCATAGGATTCTTATAACGATTCTTACCAGCACAATACGATTCTTATAAGAATTATTATAAGAATTGTTATTCGTCGACCCACTTCTCCTTAACCGACTCAAAATACGACCTCATCACTCACTAGCACGTAACCTGGAGGTCATCAGTCCATTGTACTGCAATGAGAGTGCAAAGAGGCTGGGCATAGTCGCCATGAATACGGGAAGAGGGCCATGTATTATGTTGTATCTCAAGTCCACTGCAATCAGCTGACTGTTCATGCCATAGCTTCCCGACACTTGCAATGAAGTAAATCTATTGTAAGAGAGGGTCAGTTGTTCCAGGGCTGGATGATCGAACAACCCCGAAGGCAAAGGTTCCGACAATTTATTGTGGCTCGGGTCTAATAATTGAAGCATGCTCATCCCTGCCAGATTGAGCCGTAGTTTTCCACTCATCCCATTGTGTCGATGAGATGGATTGTGACTAGCGAGGTGATGCAGTTGTGGGCGCTTCAGCTAGTAAATTACATCTTTTTTGTTTTTCCTCCCTGTCATAGCTTATATATAAAGATGAAAAAAAAAACCTTCAGATATTTCCTTGTTTCAAATCCCTTCTATTGATGATTGAATAATACCCAATTTGGGAACATAAAATATAAGTGGGATAGACTTTATGCATATTTTTTGGATGTTCAACTAGAGAGATATTCTTGTACAAGATCAAGGAGCAAACTAGCCCATTCCAAATTCACAAAAGAAATAAATCTACATTGTTTTTTCTTATGAACCCCTTAACATTTTATGAGCATGTATTTGATTGTTGATATCTCCAGATATCCTAGACAAGAACAACGAGCAAACTAACCCATTACAAATTCGCACAAGAAATGGATATGCAGTGTCGTTGCTTTTTCTCTTTTCCCATAAGTTTCTCCATCTTGGTCATGAGTTTGATTCTTACTTTTTGTGGGTAAATTCATCTCTTGATCTCCTAGAAAGGGAAGTGGTAGCAATAATTAGACCACAAAAATCTGACGTTGTATAATTCGTATCAAATCTGGGAGATGTAGCCCAAGTACCAGTTGTTTCCTTCTCTGCTACGGATCCCTTGCTCTCCAATGCCCGATATCCGTATTTTGTTTGCATGGCACATAGGGATGCCTTACAGATGCACTCCATTGCAGCTTTGGTTCAGGCTTATGGCTGGAGAAGAGTTATTGTTGGATGAAAGAAAGTTTCCTTGCTACTGTTGTGAATTATTTGGTACAGCAATTAGGGCTTGGCCTTATTGTTGATAACTTAATTACTCTCATGGTTAAAGTAGGCTGAAATCATTGTTTTATATTTTGATCTTGTTGTTCTACTCATTAAGAGCTATATTTGGGAATTTATTTGATAATTTAGGCGTCTAGCTTCAACTTCATGCTAATTCTAACTCAAAGCTTGGCATAATAAGTCATTAATTTGTTGTTGTTATGAATGATTGCTACAGCTATTATGGCTCAAACTAATTGAATCTAATTAATTACCAACAATAACTCAATCATATAATTATTGTCCAAGGTCTTGCCAACATTCTACTTGATATTGGGCATAATTTCCATGGTTGTGTTGTTAGATTAAAGCAAGTTTCCTTGTTGCTGTTGTGAATTATTTGTTACAGTCGTTAGGGCTTGGCCCTATTGTTGATAACTTACCTAATGTCATGGTTAAAGTAGGCTGAAATCATTGTTTAACATTTGGATCTTGTTATACTCATTAAGAGCTATATTTGGGAATTTATTCGAGAATTTAGGTGTCTAGCTTCATCCTCATGCTAATTCTAACTCAACGCTTGGCATAATAAGTCACTAAGTTGCTTCTGGTATGAATGATTGATACAACCATTATGGTTCAAACTTATTGCATCTAATCAATTACTTATAACAATAACTCAAGCATATAATTATCGTCCAAGGTCTTCCCAACATTCTACTTGATATTGGGAATAATTTCCATGGTTGTATTGTTGGATGAAAGCAAGTTTCATTGCTGTTGTTGTGAAGTATTTGTTACAGCCATTAGGGCTTGGCCTTATTCCGAACATTCTACTTGATATTGGGAATAATTTCCATGGTTGTATTGTTAGATGAAAGCAAGTTTCCTTGCTGCTGTTGTGAAGTATTTTTTACAGCCATTATGGCTTGGCCTGATTGTTGATAACTTACTCAATGTCATGGTTAAAGTAGGCTGAAATCATTGTTTGAAATTTGGACCTTGTTCTACTCATTCAGAGCTATATTTGGGAATTTATTTGAGAATTTAGGTGTCTAGCTTCATCCTCATGCTAATTCTAACTTAATGCTTGGCATAATAAGTCATTAATTTGCTACTGTTCTGAATGATTTCTATAGCCATTATGGTTCAAACTGATTGCATCTAATCAATTACTTATAACAATAACTCAAGCATATAATTATTGTCCAAGGTCTTCCCAACATTCTACTTGATATTGAGCATAATTTCCATGGTTGTATTGTTGGATGAAAGCAAGTTTCCTTGTTGATGTTGTGAAGTATTTGTTACAGCCATTAGGGCTTGGACTTATTGTTTATAACTCACTCAATGTCATGGTTAAAGTAGGCTGAAATCATTGTTTGACATTTGGATCTTTCTCTACTCATTAAGAGCTATATTTGGGAATTTATTTGAGAATTTAGGTGTCTAGCTTCATCCTCATGTTGATTCTAACTCAATGCTTGTCATGATAAATCATTAATTTGCTACTACTATGAATGATTGCTACAACCATTATGGATCAAACTAATTGCATCTAATCAATTACTTGTAAAAATAACTCAATCATATAATTATTTTCCAAGGTCTTGCCAACATTCTACTTGATATTGGGCATAATTTCCATCGCTGTGTTGTTAGATTAAAGCATGTTTCTTTGTTGTTGTTGTGAAGTATTTGTTACAGTTGTTAGGGTTTGGCCTTATTGTTGGTAACTTACCTAATGTCATGGTTAAAGTAGGCTGAAATCATTGTTTAACATATGTATCTTGTTATACTCATTAAGAGCTATATTTGGGAATTAATTTGAGAATTTAGATGTCTAGCTTCATCCTCATGCTAATTGTAACTAAACGCTTGGCATAATAAGTCACTAATTTGTTGTTGTTGTGAATGATTGCTACAGCCATTATGGCTCAAACTTATTGCATCTAATCAATTACTTATAACAATAACTCAAACATATAATTATTGTCCAAGGTCTTCCCAACATTCTACTTGATATTGGGCATAATTTCCATGGTTGTATTGTTGGATGAAAGCAAGTTTCCTTGCTTCTGTTGTGAAGTATTTGTTATAGCCATTAGGGCTTGGCCTTATTGTTTATAACTTACTTAATATCATGGTTAAAGTAGGTTGAAATCATTGTTTCACATTTGGATCTGGTTCTGCTCATTAAGATCTATATTTGGGAATTTATTTGAGAATTTTAAGAGCTGATTTCTTGCTGCTGTTAGAAAACATTCCTTGATCATATAACATTGTATTTTTCTGCAAAACTCGTTATAACTACTCTTTTCACTTGATAGCTAGTGTTTTGGGGATTATTTTACATTGTTTAGACTTGATAATTGTTGGAAAACATTTCATACTTCACACATAATCAATTATCTCATCTCCTCCTTATTTTTCCCCTTGACCTAGCCTATCGAATCAATTGACCAATATATGGTTCATGGATATTTCAGATTTGGCATGGAATTCTTATGGAGATTTTTAGCATGGTTTAAGTGTCTTATTTTGAGAAAAAGAAGGACACACTTGGCAGCTAAGGTTGTCCTCAAGTGGATAAGAATGCACCCTCTAAGACTAGGCCCCTCCTTAGGAGGTTATTTTGTTGTACTCTTGTTCTAATTTTGAAAGTTGTCAAGCTAACTTTGCACATAAGCTAATTTGAATATAGGGTGTTTGTTTAGTGAAGTCAAAAAATAGATTGATCCTTAATTATCTAAGGAGGTATAAGTTTATGAAGTCAACCACTGGTGCCTTCAGTTACCTCTTTGCTTATTTTCTTCTATCTTGCTTATGAACTTAAGTATTCTAACTATCATTAAGCTCTTGAACTGTGTGAAATTTGAAGTCTCTCGTGTTTCTTTCACAACAATTTTCTTCAAGTAGTCGGAGTGGACAAGTGTCCAAAGGCTTGATCTTTGGACCCGCTTAGGATTTTTGGGGATTGTGAAGTTAATACGACACTTATTGGATCAAATGTACTTGCTACTTTTCTGACTAATTATAGAACGATCTTCATCCTTGGTGAGCAATTTTTGAGCATATTGATGGTATGAGAATTTTGCTTCTCGTTAACTCAGGTAAAATTCATTTGATCTTAGATAGCTTCCCTGCCCTCCAATCCCCATCATCCTCATGGAGATACTATATTGGAACATAAGGGGCCTCAATGCAAAGAGCAAACAAGTTTTGTTCAAAGAAAGAATCAAGAAGGAACAACCAGACATACTCCTCCTACAGGAAACGAAATGTGCGGGAGTAGAAGCGCATACCACTCTTCAAAGATGTTGGACACAAGCCCATCATGTGGACATGGATGCCAGAGGGGCAGCTGGAGGTCTAGAAATGATATGGAATCCAACCACAGTTCTACTTGACAATTTTTTTACCTCCAAATGGACCATCACTGCCTCCTTTCGCCTCATTGGATCGAACAAACAGGGCTACATCAAAAATGTCTATGGACCCCCCAGACCAGGGGACAAGGAATCCTTCCTCTAGCACCTGGAATGGGTTGCAGGACACTTAGTCCCCCAAAGATGGATCCTCGGGGGAGACTTCAACATGATCACATGGCTGGAAGAAACAAATGGAGGTAATATCTCCCTAGTAAATGATAGCATGCTCTTCAACTGTACCATAGGCCTACTGAACCTCATTGACGTCGGAACAGACAATGGGCCGTTTACTTGGTCCAACAGATGCTCGGGGGCCCAACATGTTTCCAACAGACTAGATCGCTTCCTAATATCAGAAGCCATTATGATGGACAGTTTAGCTTGGAATTCCACAATCATTGACAACCCAGGATCAGATCATTGGCCAATACTACTAACTCTCAACATCACTGGCACCCCAGTCAGAAAACCTTTCCACTTTGAAAAATTCTGGTTGACACACCCAGATTTCCAAACAAACATTAGGACATGGTGGGAGGAGGCGGCTATCCAAATAGGGACCTCGATGTATCGGTTCCAACAAAGGCTAAAAAACCTCAAACAACACCTAAAATCCTGGAATAAGTCCACCTTTGGCGACATCTTCCAAGGACAGGAGCATCTAAAACAACAAATGCAGACACTCCAACAGAATATGCGAACACAAGGCCTAACGAAAGTCCTAAAAACACAGGAAACACTCCTAAACAACTAGATTGCATAAAGAAGAGTGCAAGAATAAGTACTCTGGAGACAAAAATCTCGCATCCAATGGCTAGAAGAGGGGGAAAAAAATACCAAATTATTCCACAGATCCATGGTTCAGCGACGCCAAAAAAATCGCACCACCCACCTAATTTTGGCGAAAGGTACATAAATTCAACAACATGCTGATATGGAAAAGGAATTGCTTTCCTACTACCAAACTCTTCTTATGGAACCCTCAACAAACCTCTCACGGGCCATCGAGTACATCCTAAAAAACATTCCCAAGGAGGTCACCAAAGAGAAAAATGAAGCCTATATGAGACCAATCAATCAAAAGGAGGTCGATCAATCTCTTAAGGCTACCCCACTAGGCAAAGATTTTGGACTTGCAGCTCAAAGCCATCTTCCAAATTGGCAAAGATTTTGGTGTGAGAAATGGCTTGTATACCATCTCCATATTACAATTGTTATCCATGTGGGATTATTCACAACACAGTGACACACACACCCAACAGTGATGTTTAACGCACACACACACAAAATTAATAAAAGTATTAGTCTGAACACAGTCCCAACATAATAATATGCAACGGTAAATATAGCTTCTAACATCACATAGAAAACAACCACAAGATAAATATCGCCCATGCGATATGATACCAAATCCACAGGCACTGGTAGTATCAGGGTGAGGGAGGATGCTATCACATCAACTGGGGACTTGCACCCCAAATCCCTCCAGATTGGCAAATCCTTTGGTACAGGTAATGCCTTATAAACCACCTCCATCTCACAATTGTTATCTATGTATGATTATTCACAACACATACCCAACTAGACATTAACACACATAGTCAATTAAGAAGAGGGGTGTTAATGTGGAAGGAAATTCCAACATAGGGATATGTCACTATAGAGATAGATTGTAACATCACCATAGATAACAACCACAAGGCAAAGACAACCCACAAGGCATGACACTGAAACCATCGAAAATGTTAGTAATAGAGTCGAGGAGGATGCTATCACATCAATCTGTGGAATTACACCCAAAGACAATGTCCATATCAGCAAAGTTTTGGGCACATAGATAACAACCACAATCCAAACATGGCCCACAAATAATGACACCAAAACTATCAGCAATGTCAGTCAAAGAGCGAGGGAGGATGCCATGACATAAACCCAGGGACTTGCAACCCAAAGCCATCTTCTAGATTGGCAAAGATTTTGGTGTGAGCAATGGCTTGTTTACCATCTCCATCTTACAATTGTTATTCATGTGGGATTATTCACAACACAGTGACACACACACCAAACAATGATGTTTAACTCACACACACACACAATTAAGAAAAGTGTTAATCTGAACACAATCCCAACATAAGAATATGCAAACGTAAATATAGCTTCTAACATCACATAGAAAACAACCACAAGACAAATATTGCCCATGCGATATGATACCAAATCCACAGGCACTGGTAGTATCAGGGTGAGGGAGGATGTTGTCACATCAACTGGGTACTTGCACCCCAAAGCCCTCCAGATTGGCAAATCCTTTGGTACAGGTAATGCCTTATAAACCACCTCCATCTCACAATTGTTATCTATGTATGATTATTCACAACACATACCCAACTGGACATTAACACACACAGTGAATTAAGAAGAGGGGTGTTAATGTGGAAGGAAATTCCAACATAGGGATATGTCACTGTAGAGATAGATTGTAACATCACCATAGATAACAACCACAAGCCAAATACATCCCACAAGGCATGACACCAAAACCATCGACAATGTTAGTAATAGAGTCGAGAAGGATGCTATCACATCAACTTGTGGAATTGCACCCAAAGACAGTGTCCAAATCAACAAAGTTTTTGGCACATAGATAACAACCACAATCCAAAGATGGCCCACAAAGAATGACACCAAAACTATCAGCAATGTCAGTCCAAGAGAGATGGAGGATGCCATGACATCAACCCAGGGACTTGCATCCCAAAGCCATCTTCCATATTGGCAAAGATTTTGGTGTGAGCAATGGCTTGTATACCATCTCCATCTTACAATTGTTATCCATGTGGGATTATTCACAACACAGTGACACACACACCCAACAGTGATGTTTAACGCACACACACACACACACAATTAAGAAAAGTATTAATCTGAACACAATCCCAGCATAATAATATGAAACCGTAAATATAGCTTGTAACATCACATAGAAAACAACCACAAGCCAAATATCGCCCATGCGATATGATACAAAATCCACAGGCATTGGTAGTATTAGGGTGAGGGAGGATGCTATCACATCAACCGGGGAATTGCACCCCAAAGCCCTCCATATTGGCAAAGAATTTGGTACAGGTAATGCATTATAAACCACCTCCATTTCACAATTGTTATCTATGTACGATTATTCACAACACATACCCAACTGGACATTAACACACACAGTCAATTAAGAAGAGGGGTGTTAATGTGGAAGGAAATTCCAACATAGGGATATGCCATTGTATATATAGACTGTAACATCACCATAGATAACAACCACAAGCCAAAGAAAGCCCACACAACATGACATCGAAACCATCGACAATGTTAGTAATAGAGTCGAGGAGGATGCTATCACATCAACCTATGGAATTGCACCCAAAGTCAGTGTCCAGATCAGCAAAGTTTTTGGCACATAGATAACTACCACAATCCAAAGATGGCCCACAAAGAATGACACCAAAACTACCAGCAATGTTAGTCCAAGAGCAAGGGAGGATGCCATGACATCAACCCAGGGACTTGCAGCCCAAATCCATCTTCCATATTGGCAAAGATTTTGGTGTGAGCAATGGCTTGTATACCATCTCCATCTCACAATTGTTATCCATGTGGGATTATTCACAACACAGTGACACACACACCCAACAATGATGTTTAACTCACACACACACACACAATTAAGAAAAGTATTAATCTGAATACAATCCCAACATAAGAATATGCAACCGTAAATATAACTTCTAACATCACATAGAAAACAACCACAAGCCAAATATCGCCTATGTGATATGATACCAAATCCACAGGCATAGGTAGTATCAGGGTGAGGAAGGATGCTATCACATCAACTGGGGACTTGGACCCCAAAGCCCTCCAGATTGGCAAAGCCTTTGGTACAGGTAATACCTTATAAACCACCTCCATCTCACAATTGTTATCTACGTACGATTATTCAAAACACATACCCAACTGGACATTAACACACACAATCAATTAAGAAGAGGGGTGTTAATGTGGAAGGAAATTCCAACATAGGGATATGCCATTGTAGATATAGACTGTAACATCTCCATAGATAACAACCACAAGCCAAAGACAGCCCACACGACATGACACCGAAACCATCGACAATGTTAGTAATACAGTCGAGGAGGATGCTATCACATCAATCTGTGGAATTGCACCCAAAGACAGTGTCCAGATCAGAATTTTTTTTGGCACATAGATAAAAACCATAATCTAAAGATGGCCCACAAAGAATGACACTAAAACTATCAGCAATGTCAGTCCAAGAGAGAGGGAGGATGCCTTGACATCAACCTAGGGACTTGCATCCCAAAGCCATCTTCCAGATTGGCAAAGATTTTGGTGTGAGCAATGGCTTGTATATCATCTCCATCTTACAATTGTTCTCCATGTGGGATTACTCACAACACAGTGACACACACACCCAACAATGATGTTTAACACACACACACACACAATTAAGAAAAGTATTAATCTGAACACAATCCCAGCATAAGAATATGCAATTGTAAATATAGCTTCTAACATCAGATAGAAAACAACCACAAGCCAAATATCGCCCATGTGATATGATACCAAATCCACAGGCACTGATAGTATCAAGGTGAGGGAGGATGCTATCACATCAACCGGGGACTTGCACCCCAAATCCCTCCAGATTGGCAAAGCCTTCAGTACAGGTAATGCCTTATAAACCACCTCCATCTCACAATTATTATCTATGTACGATTATTCACAACACATACCCGACTGGACATTAACACACACAGTCAATTAAGAAGAGGGGTGTTAAAGTGGAAGGAAATTCCAACATAGGGATATGTCACTGTAGAGATAGACTGTAACATCACCATAGATAACAACCACAAGCCAAAGACAACCCACAAGGCATGACACCGAAACCATTGACAATATTTCTCTGTGTTTTATCTTGAAGTCCTTTCCATAAAAGTTTGGACATAAAGAAGCCTAGTTCTAAAACATTTTCTGAAACCCTTGAATTCACAGTCGAAAAACACTTGTAACAGTAAATATGTGAGTCTGAAGACCACAAACATCTAATTTCCAGACCATTTTGGTACTCAGAAACACAGTTCAATGGCTGCTAGACACACATTTAAATTTGTTTAGATATTATTGTTTAGTTTGCTCAACAAGATTGTTCAAAGGTTGCTAGACACACATTTAAGCATGAGATGAATTTCTCAAAGCTACTTGTAAAGTAAATGCTATCTGAATAGCTTACATATCCAGCTTTTAAGAGAAAAGATCAATGTGTGCATATACAATCTCATGACTCTTCTATGGCCTGATGGAGCCAATAATAGAGATTAGCAGATAAAATATAAGCAGAGTGTTGTTCAATCCAAAATCCACAGATATTGGCACTTAAAGTCTTTGAGCTACATACTAGAAACTGTCGAGACAGATACAAAGGGTGATCTTTGGTCACTAGATTACCGAACTAGTGTTGATTACATGCCAAGCACTCACAAGGACTCCAAGCACAAATATATATGTTTCCATGCACTCACAAGGACTCCACTTTCCAACCTCTTGTTTCCCAATGATCAACATGGCAATTGTAAATGTACCCTTCTCCATTGACACTAGGGGAGACCAACTCTTTAATCCACAACCTCCTTTCTTTTATTTCTAAATTCAAAATGGACGGCATGAAGTGTCCAAACATTATGCTTATAATTTCTGGAATCCATAGTCCACTCAAGGTATAAAAGAACAAAAGAAGAAATGCAATTGCATTTTCCAACCCAACAAGTATTAACTTTAGAAAACAACTTGAATCATTGAACTAACGTGCTGCATGTTTATTAAAGGAGAAAAAAACTAGCTGGGTTGATTGAGTGTGAGACATATGAGAAGAGTGCTTGAAATCTAGGAGACATTAGCTTTTGCAGGGGAAACTTTGTAGCATGATGGCTCTGCAATATAAAAACAACACTCCACTTCTCAATTTTATCCTCACAACATCAACAATTAGCGTGCTCATCCTTAGCTCCATTATAAAATTGATACTACTGAAGGATCAACTGTCAAATCAACTTAAACAGGTCGACCTCCAGTCCAAGGATTCATTGCTATTATTTTCTGCCAATCTGTGTAATCTGAGTGCAACCAAAACCATCCTACTATTGATGTGTTACCATCCACATGTTGTTGATCTTTGTCTTCTTCTCATTCTTCCTGTAGATCCTTTGTCACAGTGCTGATCTGAAGCTAATTATATTCTACTGACTGGGTTACGATCTCATATTTATGATTACTCCCTCCAAATCACCATAATTGCCAAATCTTCTCATGTTGAGTTTCTTAGATTTTGCTCCGAAATTGACATTGTGCTAATGTTGGTTTCATGATGCTGCTACAGGTCCAAAAATAGCCAGACAAGGGGTGCCCTTTCAGCTGTTAGACCATGTAAATATCATATGCAACAAACACAACAAGTTCATATGTTGAGTACAAAGCTTAAGAGAGTAGGCATCAAGAAAGCATGCACATCTAGTGTTCAATTTACAAGTCATGCAATTTCTAACCTCTTTTTTGTCCCATATGGTCTACAGTTTGGGTGATATTTTGACAGTTTAATAAAATCAATCAATCTATCTATCTCCGACTGCTTAAGAACTACTTTAGGATCTTCTTCTTTTTTGCAGCAATATCTCTATAGTTTGACAAGAGTTTTTGCTTTGAATATTCATCTAGTTAGCCCTGGTTCATGGCTTTGCGACTTGTCGCAATATCGATACGAAGTACGAGAAAAGAAAATCACAAAAAAAGTATTTATTGCAAAATCAAGTTTATCCTCTGGACTTTTGTGTGATTTGTTTCATAGATCTTGTGACTTGCTTATTAATTTAATTGTCTTCAATTAAATTAAGTTGCCCCTGAGGCCCAAGAAACAAGCGAAATTTATCCAGAGATCCTTATATTTGAGTAACCTCCACCATTCATATTTCTTTTCTCAGTTTATCCAAATCTCAACATACTATACTTGGAGTGGATGAACCATTTCTAAATTTCACTTTAAACCAACATTTTTTTTCAGATAGATCATACTATTTGTTTTTTGAATTTTAAGTTCATTTGACAAACACACCTCAAAGTTGAGGGTTGCACTACACACCACAAACTTCCTTGGGCTTAGGTGCCAGGTCCAAGGGGTATGTATTCTGTGAAAATTGGCCTCAGCCTTATCCCTTTTTGAGACATGTCATTTGGGTAAGGTAAACCACAAACCCTGGTAGACATCTTAATAGATCTGTGAAACTCACCATTGAACCAAGACCCAGTTGGCCTATTGTTATTGCTGAACTTACCCTTTTTGTTTCAATCTCTTTTTCCTAATAAATATTATCTGATGTTAGTTGACTAATTTGGATAATATTTTTCTATTCTCATTCAAAAACCAAAATCTGAAAATCTAGTTGAAAATGTTCATTACTTTTACAACTGTTGGAAAGAAGAGGGTTGTTAAAGAAGAGTCTAATGGGGCATTCAACACCTATAACGGATCCTTAATTTATAATATTTTTGTATTGTAACTGGGTACTGTCCAGCACCATTTCCTTCATGTTTTCACTATTGTTTTCAGTCATTTGAGGTAACCATTTGTGATTATATGCATGCTTTTTAAAATCTCATTTGATGTTTTCTAGTGTTCAATTTACAATTCATGCAAATTCTAACCTCTTTTTTGTCCCATATGGTCTACAGTTTTGGTGATAGTTTGATAGTTTAATAAAATCAATCAATCTATCTATCTCTGACTGCTAAAGAACTACTTTAGGATCTTCTTCTTTTTTGCATCAATATCTCTTTAGTTTGACAAGAGTTTTTGCTTTGAATATTCAGCTAGTTAGCCCTGGTTCATGGCTTTATGACCTATCACAAGATAGATACGAAGTACGAGAAAAGAAAAGCACAAAAAGGGTATTTATTGCAAAATCAAGTTTATCCTCTGGACTTTTCTGTGATTTGTTTCATAGATCTTGTGACTTGCTTATTAATTTAATTGTCTTCAATTTTTCACCTACTAAGGCTGACTTCTTCAATATGTGGGTGGATGCAGAGACCAAGGGGTTTGAAGGCCATGGGAAACTTTGAGACTGAATCAGACTAGAATTCTAACGTGGCATACACATTGGTTTAAACACTGTCAGAAGTTTCATTCTAAAACATGAAACTTGGTCGAGTCTGAGTTTTAAAACATTCGTTTAAACACTGTCAGAAGTTTCATTCTATTGTTTATTGTAAACTTTCAGTTTGTCTATGTTAATATGTAGCTTTGGTTGCTATCAAAGCATTTTGTGTTAATTTGACCAGTAAATGAATGTTGTTGATCACTGGTGAGTTGTATATGCAGTCTTAGATTATCAGAAATGAGTCCTGTGATTCCTGAAGATGTGGATGAACAAAGTTGTGGTATTTTCTATGGTAATTGTTGTTATATTAGGATAATTTCAGTTCATGCCAACTTCAGTAGCTTGCTTGTGCAGGACATAACATCCAAATATTTTTGCTAGAATAGACAAGGATGCCATGTTGGAGCTCCTGATTCTGAATCTAAGCTTTATTTTCAATGTGTTTGATCTAGTGGACTCTCTCAGGTGGATCTTGGAGGTTCAAAGCTTGAGCTGCTGAGCATAGATGTCACTAGGTAAGGAGTTTTTAATAATTTTAGTTCACCTATAAAAGAACCAAGGAAGTGCTCCAAAAGGTAACTCCACTAAGTGCGAATCTACCGGGGAAAGAGAATCTACTTAGAAACATTGGATTTAAGATCAATTGTAAGAAGGTTCAACTCCAAAGGACAATTGGTAGCTCTGCTGCATGACCCATATTTGATCCGGTGGAAAAAGAAAAAGTCCCGGAACTTTGTTCCCGGTAGGAAACCTGATCTTGTCATTCCAGTTTCTTCATATGTTTGTGAGTTTGGAAATACTTATGGTTTAGCCTTGCATACCCCCACCTTCACAACCAGCCAATCTCCAAGGGCTATTTATAATTTTTCCTAACCACTGGTTGACTTGTCCTAGGGGCCCCTCTCTTTTGACCACTTAGGAAGTATAGATATGCCCTACTCTCACGCAACCCTGTTGAGAAATAAGAGTATACCTAGACCCATACCTTCAACCCCCTGCTCTACATCATCACCCCAGGTTGTAGTTATCCCTACCCTTAAAGTATTCATTCATCCAATAACCCAACCTGCCATTGAAACCCCAGTCACCTGCAGATTCAAGGTATTAACCCTAGGATGGTAGTGAACGCTCCAATAAATCCTTAGGTAGCTGCAAGATTCAAACCCCTAGTCCTACCTCCTGTCGACCAGCTCAGAGACTTGCCTGATGGTTACCTAAAGGCCCTACCGAATTTCAATGGTGAGAATGGTATTACTGTTGAAGATCATCTTACTACTTTCCAAGACTGTACTTATAATTTCTATGTGGAGGACGATGACGTCTTCTCTATGATGTTTTCTCATTCCTTAGAAGGGGAGGCTAGAAAATGGTTCAGAAATATGCCTAAAAACTCCATAAGATACTGAGGAAAATTCATGGAAAAGTTCCTAAAGATATGGGGCATGAAGAAGGATAATATGTATTATTTTATAGTGTTTAATACCTTTAAAAGGAACAATGGTGAAACAATCCTTGAGTTCAACAACCAATTCTGTAAACTCTATCAATGTATCCCTAGAGAGGTAAACCCCTCTGAGCCTACGGTCAGGGTCATCTATGTTGCAGCTTTCAAAGCTAAGTTTTCTCTCCATTTGAGTGAAAGAAAGTCGACTAACCTTAAGGCCATGTTTAATGATGTTGAATATTTGGAGAGTAATATGAGGGCATCGGGTATCCAGCTCAAGACAAGATATGATCCTCCCGAGAGGAGAGAATACCCAGACATAAGAAGAGGGAAGGATCCTTAAGTTGAATCTTCCATTTAGGAGCCTATGACCATGGAGGAAGTGACCAAGCTATCAAAATCTATGGTTAATGACCTGACCAAGGTGAAACAAGGGCAGAATGCTCACTCCTTTGTAGGACCAGCCCCCCCAAAAGAAACCTATTAGAAATCCACCTCAATATCGGAGGCCTCCTAATGTGATGCAAAGAAATAACAAGGATGATGGGCCAGAGGTTCTGTAATCCCCTAAATCTCAGGCTAACACCATGGTTCTCTCACCCCATTATTATGAATAATATTATGAGCAAGATGTTGAGGGACCGTCTAACCAGTCCATGGATATGAGCATACTTTTTAAAAATGATGAGGACATGGATAATGACTTTCCTTCTCTTGATTCAGATGGTTTTATTATAATGGGGGAGGAGGAAGAAAGAAAAGAAGAGGAGGTATTCCTAAAAAATGACCAGACTTTCGATCTGTCTCCATCCCAGTTGAGAACGGTTTCTTATAATATTATGGCAGAGGTCAGAAGATAGTATGATCTAAGGCCAAGGCTGAATGCACCTAACTTCAAGAGAGAATATATGGCAAGAGGACCCAAGAACACAAGAACGAATTCTCCTAGGGGTGTAGAATATTATAAAGGGGGGACACCGTTCAAGTCTTTTGATTTCCAAAGACTAGTTTTCCCTATCAGAGAAGCAGCCAAGGAGCTAGAGTAGCCCAAGAGCCTCCAAGTTGCAGGCGCAAATGAGAAACTTTCCACCCCTCCTCAACCAGATACTTAAAGTCCTTTTTAGCTACATGCCCTCTAAGTACAATCTATAAGAACTATAATCTTCCCCAGATATCACTAGGGTTTGATTGTGTCTTTGCTCCGTTCCAAACACAAAGGTAGAAATTTGAGACTTGTGTTATTTAGGTCTTAAATATGCTTTTTGATCTTTCTTGATTTATTTGTTCATAGCATGAAAACAAAATTTAGTTTCTGTCAATAACTTGTCCATTCATGTTGATTTCAGTATCTTTGGCATGCTTGAAGGCTTGAACTAAAGTTTGTTCAACAAGTCAACAACTTCCTAAAAATAGTATTGTACAAACATCAACTGCCATATTTACTATTTATTTACTGTGTAGTTTGGTTTAGACTTTGAACCCTATGCTCCACACTTTTGGAGGTTCATGTTAATATCTTTCATATTTCTTTGGTCACCTCTGAGGCTCAATTAAGGAGCTCTTAATCATGGACGAAGGTCAAAATTTTTGTAGCTCAAAGGTTGGCATTTTAGTTAAACAAATTTAGTTTATGTCGGTAACTTGCCCATTCATGCTGATTTGAGTATCTTTGGCATGCTTGAAGGCTTGAACTAAAGTTTGTTCAACAACTCAGCAAGTTCATAAAATAAGCATCATACAAATATCAACTACCATATTACTATTTATTTACTGTGTAGTTTGGTTTGGACTTTTAACCTTCTACATCACAATTTTGGAGGTTCATGTTAATATCTTACATATTTCTTTGGTTACCTCTGAGGCTCAAAATTAAGGAGCTCTTAATCATGGACGAAGCTCAAAGGTTGGCATTTTAGTTAAGTTTTATATATCCTTAGCACTGTAGGCGATATAAAAGCTTTTCTTCATCTGAAGAAAGTGGTTCATGTACTCCATGAGTGTTATGTCAAACCCCTTGGCATACACAAAAGAAAGGCCTATACATAGCATATAGCGCTTGGCATTGGAACATGGTTTGGCCCAGTTTCATCATTACTCATGTTCTTAAACATTGAGAATTCTTAACCTCAAGGAGAAACTTTGGAAGTGCTTTTTGGGGAAACTGATGTTCTCTTGATATGTGATAACTTGTCTATGTTCAACATTGAAATTCCATAATGGTTATGATATTATTAGTTGGTAGGTTTGATTAATTTTGTATGGTTCTACTATGGACATCATTTAAAGAAGAGGAGATGAACATGCAGTTAGACACAAGTTCATTTTTAAAGTGATTTGCCATGCACAAATTTTGCATACCTCATATTTTAGGTCTTCATGCTTGTGGAGATGATACCAAGAGTAATCTCATTAGGATAGAAGTTGTGACAGCATGTTTCATTGGGTAAAAGTTTTAAGGATCTGTTAGATGTGTATGAACTTAATGTCAGTTCATTCACCATAATTGAAAAAAGAGACTATTCATGCATGAAGAATTGTGTTAATGTGGGTTGCAATAGTAATATACGCAATTACTAATTACCCAAACTCAAATGGATGTGTCAAATACAAATTAATTTGGAGATTTGTAATGAAATAGCAGCATTGCTCAAATTGATTTGCTTTAAAAGGCATGTTTGGAAATTGCAAGGTACACGGTTGTGTTGGCATAGTTGTTCGAGTTAAACATTTTGGGTGTGCATTGTGAAAAATATTGTAAAGTTAATGTGGCATTTTATTTTGATAGATGAATGATTGTTAAGGTTAGTAAACTCCCTTGGTACCCAATTCATTAAGGAAGAAATATGATTCCACTAAATATTTCAATACTGGCTCTTATCATAGACTTTATCCATGTAGTGCCAAGCACAATGCTACCGAAGTTCATGAAAGGTGCTTGATATAACAATGCTACCAAATTATTGCACTTAGAGAAGCGAGATGAAATATACAACCCCAAGAGGAGTCGGGGTTGCAAGGTGCAATCAACAGCCCAAGAGAGGTTGCGATGGAGATGATAAATCAACTCATGTATGTGTGTTTCTGTGAATGGGATGCATTGATTAGTGTCATAGATCCATCTAAACCTAGGGCTGATCTATGATGTGAACTCCAGATATGTAACCTTGATCTATGCAAGCATGAGATGCATATCAGTGCTTGTGCTAGTTCTGTAATTCTATGCGATAAGTGCAATATTAGTGTCTGAGATTTTCCCTTGATCAGAACCAAGGTAAAACGTGTATGGGTAGTTTTTTATATTTATAAATATTTTGATGTTGATTGAGTAGTAGCAGGTAATAAGAAAAGTTCGTGTTTTTTTAACATCTTATAAATGGAATGGATTAGCAGTTCCAATATTTCATGTATCCACTAACAACAGATAGTCAAAGGATCAAGCATTATAGAGAAGTCATATTAAGGTGGTAAACATAAATAGGCACATGACCTTCTTACAAGAGTTTAATGATTTCCCATATTATAGATTATTTTTAGTGTGTTAGCTTAGGCATTAGACTATTTAGAGTAGGCGTGGTGAAAGTAGAGTTTAATGATTGCCCATATTATAGCTTAGTTTTAGAGTGTTAGCTTAGGCATTAGACTATTTAGAGTAGGCGTGGTGAAAGTACACAAACCAGAGGAAAATGTGGTCTCTTTGGAGGATAACTCATAAGCAAAATGCCTACATGTCCTTTGGGGGTTCTCATGGTCCAAGTGTATTCCCTATTCGTTTAAATGACAAGGGAGAGTGGTTATTACATGTATTTTGTGTTATGATTGGATTGTGATGGTTAGAGTGAGTCACCGCACTCTATAGCTAGGAAGGGAGGTAAAGTCGTTAACTGTTTTTGAGAGGAATTGGGAAAACTAGGGCGAGCGGCATAGGCCTCTAGATAGATTAAAAATTAAGTGTAGATCTGAGTGTGTAACTTAGGGTTGGAGATTGATTTTAGATGGTGAGTTCTCCTAGGTATTTAAAAACAAATAGAAATGAAAACGAAGTGAATAACGGAAATAACAACTAAGCTATGGTTTATTTAACTCTTTTTGTTATGTTGATGGCTTCTTTCAAGGAAAGAAAGAGACCTTGAAATAGAAGATGATGCAATCTAGTTTATTCATTTTCACTACAAATACAAATCCAAACAATGAGCACCAAGCATTAGGTTTGTTCCCTTTTTGCTTTGGGAACTAGCTTTCATTGTTTCTTTAAGTAGGCAAAGCGCCTAACTAGATGTGAGAATAATAAAAAGGTCTAGTAGATTGATGAGCACGCATAAAAAGGTCTAGCTTTCAATTTTATCATAAAAAGGTCTCGTAGATTGATGAGCACGCATGGTTTCCCTACTCGATATATGATAAACCAAAGCCTAACATCTATTATTTTTGGTGACTTATACTTGTTTGTTTTGCCACATATGAAATATGTCGTTCAAAAGTTAAGAACTTAGCCCTCTATAGAAATAGTCGTGCATTGTGGCCTTCATTTCTGCTATTGAGGTCTGCCTTGAGATGTTGAAGGTGCATATCATTGGGTTTTGGATGGTCCTCCATGGTGTTGGAGTTGGGTGTAACAATCATTGCTTATTTTACTTAACAAGGATTTAGTCATATTTCCCACCATTACCTTATAGCCTATGAGCAAGGCCAAACTTCACACTCGACTTCAAGTTCAAGAATGGCAGGTCTGCAAGATGTTGGATGTAGGTGCAAAGATCATTATTCCTTTTGATTGATGAGGATATAGCCATATTTCCACCATTACCATAGCTTATGAGTGAGGTTGGACTTATTTAGCAACTCTTCACAACTCAACTTCACGTTTGAGAATGGTAAGTCTCCTAACTTATTGCATAAATAGATCCTTTAGAGTTAATTCCATTGGTAATTATATTGGTGAACTCATTCCATGATTGCCTAATATGCATGAGGGTCATTTCTATGAGCTCTTTAAGTGAAAGTTCCATTCTACTTAGGATGGAGAAAGTTGCAGGTATTTTGAGTTTGTGGAGATGAGTGGATTCAACTTCCTCCAACAACCCAATGATCACTTATGCCTCATAATCAAGTTCCACCAGCTTGCATCAACATATTTAACAACCTATTGTTTTCTTGTGAGTTTCCTTCCACTATCAAGCTATGAAGTTGAAGTTATATTTATATCAATGTTCAAATGTGTTGAATTCTTGTAGTCTATTCAG
>ML779446.1:346783-370030 GCA_009831015.1 Picea engelmannii
TAGGAACACGTTCATGACTTTCTTCATGAGCCATACTTGGTGAATGCCTCCTTGAAACTTGCGGTGATTGTATATGCTTCCTCCTTGAAGGATGAGAACTTGGATCCACAAGTTGACCTTCTCCTCTTGTGAGTTTCAACCTTATGAGCATCAGAAACAAAACACTTTCAAAATAATCAAGTCTTCAAAAACCAGTGCTCTGATACCAACTTGATCTAAAAATGAAGAAGACTTGAAATCTTGAAAATATTTGCAAGTAAAGTTTATGTGTTTAAAGAAAATGGATCAACTTTGCAACACATCATTTAATAGGATTTACTCATTTAAGACACAAATAAACAGCATCATAATCAATGAACATAAGCACATAAACACAACAAATGATAAAGGAGTTCACCCCTCTCTTGGGCTACATCTCCTGGTCCAGCTTCCAATGGATCATTATTATTAATTTCTCAAAGTGCTCAAAAACATGTTTTACAATGCTCAAATTGACCAAGAAACTGCTCCAATGGCTCCAGAGCATCAAAAAACCCCTAGCTGGGCTTTTTATGCACCTCTTTTGGCCAAAAAACGAAGAAGTTAGGCTTCCTGGAAGTCCCCCCTTCAAGCTTGTTGTCTCTGCATCTACAAATTGCACCCTTGTTCATTCAACCTAGCAAACATGCAATTTAAAGCGCGAAAACCCGGCACCAAACGCAACCGCACCAATGATGTGAACTGTAGGACGGTTATGGGCATGCCATCCCCTAACCGCCTAGATCTCGGGCACATGAGGGTCATAGAACTGACCACATATACAAAAAGGGCTAGCCAACAGTTAAGCGCCAAGTGTCAGGCGCATGGACCACCCATAGAAACCGTGCTAACCGTTTGAATAAACATATGCACGCCATCTATTACATTGGGTCTTATGGCATAAAAAGTGTGCGACCGGGGGCTCCATTTGAAATACATTCCCACGCGCGCCCACCATATGGTAAGTGGTCACATGGTGTAACACAAAAGAACCACGGGTCGGGGCTAAGCCCCGGCCCGACCCCCCGCCATATCAACCATTACATTAATTCAAATAATTTAAAACACATATAGCTAACAAGGAATAACATGTGGCCCATTGGCAGGGCGGACTTTACAAAGGCTTAACCAGTGGGGGAGGTCCGGGGTTTGAATCCCACAGACTCCATAATTTTGAACCAATATAATGATGCCACATGGCGGCCCATGATTGGGCCACGTGGCATCCAACCACAAACCAAAAACTTCCATATCATCACATGCCACATCAGTGTATGGTCGTACGGTCTTTTCCACATCAGCGTACGGCCCCTGCCACGTCAGCCTGTACGGACTGCACAGTCAGCGTCCTTTTTTTGCATGTTTGACAATCCGAACAGATCGCGATATCTCTCGCTCCTGACGTCTGTTTGAGACGAAATGAGTTGCATTGGGTTTGCAACGACGAGGCCTACGCTCTCGTTCGATTTGAAGATATTTCGAGCACTTTGAATTTTTGAGAAAAATTTGATCCCCTGATCAGCCTCACTTTCCTGACCACGTGGCCTTTCAAATCCATGTGGAGTACATGCCATATAACATCAAATGCATTGTAATTCATGAAGGTATTGCAACATGAAAGGTGACCCTAACCTATTGGAAAGTTATTGGCTCTTCGACTCTCCCTCAATCTATGACCATGTTGACCACTTTTGATGGTCATTCTTTTTGACCCCACGAAATTCTTCCCTCTTTTCTGGTCGAGTTAGGTGGAAATATAGTGGAGGTTGATTTCAAGGTGGTTGGTACGCCCCTTGACTATAATTTATTGCTAGGGTGTAATTGGAATTATTCCATTACTGCATTCATGTCATTTCTTTTCTTCGCTTTATGTTTTCCTTACGAAGGGAAAATAGTGACGATTGATCAGTTTTCCTTTGCACATGCTAATCCTACTGCATTAATTGGACCTTTGGTCCTAGTGATTGAAAATTCTCAGCTGACAACTGAGGATATTGGTGTCAGAATGTTTTCCTCTCTCATGGGTACCTTTTATTTTAGGGCACCAATTCATCACATTTATGCCATTTCTAGTGGGTATTCATAATCAATGAGGTTTGTTCCTTTTCCTAATTCATATTTCAATGATCCTTGGACCCTACCTTCCTCGACCGTGTCCTACAAAGGTCAATCACACATTGGGATGGAATTTCCACTATCAACGGTAGAGGTTATGTATCAAGTTTTTCTTAACACTACTACTGACCTGGATCATGTCTCCTCACAGACGAACAAGGAGGATCTTGTTCTAGAGCCTTTATGAGCCACCCAGTTGTCTTGTTCACATGATTTCTTCAATGATACTATACCTTCAGATGAAGATATCTTAAAGGCCATGAATGGTCCCAATAGGCCATGGGAAGATATGCATCATCACTTTTACTTCCTCCTAGAACTTTTAAGGATCGAATAGGATTAGTTTGATCTACCTTGAGTGAGATAGTTGGTCATTTTATGGTTCCACTAGATACGCATGGTGTTTATGACAAAGGAAACATGGTGAATATTTCTCCTACCATCACGATCGATATCTCTCAAATTCCTAGAAAAATTGACAATGTATATATCGGTGTGGATTGTTCTTCTGAAGAATTTCAGATCTACACTGACCTCTTCAAATAATTTTGTGATGTATTCACTTGGTCATATGAAGATATACCAAGGATTGAACCTATCATTATCGATGAAGAGATCAATACTTATTTGGATGCTATACCTATTCGAAAATGACTTAGAGTTCTTAATCCTAGGAAGGCACCTGCTATTAAGGAAGATGTAGAGAAGCTACTTAATGTTGGTTTCATCTCCCTGATTCCCTTGATCAAATGGGTTTCCAACCCCATTTTCATGAATAAGAAACAAGGAACCATCCATGTGTGTATGGAATTTCGAGCCATGAATAAGGATTTTCCTAAAGACAACTTCCTGACTCCTTTCATTGATGAAATTCTTGATGAGTGCGTGGGAAGTGAAGTCTTCTCTTTTATGGATAGATTTTTAGGATACAATCAAATTCAGATCAAACCTGAGGATCAACATAAGACGAAGTTTATTTTTCCTTGGGGTACTTTTTCATACCGAAAAATTCCTTTTAGCCTTAAAAACATTGGAGCAACCTTCCAACACACTATGACCTTTGCTTTTCATGATCTCAAACATATTGTCGAAGCTTATCTTGACGATATCACTGCTCACTCTCACAAGAGAGTAGATCATTCCACTCACCTTCGACTTGTATTTGAGATATGTCGTTATTATCACATCCATTTGAACCCTCACAAGTGCATATTTTTCATTAGGTATGGGCGTACTTTAGGATTATTAGTCTTTGAGCATGGGATAATGGTGGATCCTATGACAGTTGAGGCAATAACTCGATTTCCTCCACCACGCAACATTCGATAACTTCAAGGTTTACAAGGGAAGGATAACTTCTTGCGTCAGTTCATAGTTAAATATGCCAATTTAAATAAGGGTTTCACGCGTCTTTTGAAGGACACTCTTTTTATATGGGAAGAGAGAGCCCAAGAATCCTTCGATGCTCGTAATAAATCCTTTGTATCGATGCCTCTGTTGAAGCCTTCAGACTACATTAGAAAATATTTAATTTATATCACCGCATCTGAAGGGATGGTTTGTATGGTTATAGTTCAAGAGGATGATGAGATCCATGAGCACATTGTCTACTATCTTAGTTCAAACTTAGTCGGTCATGAACTTAAATACTCTCATGTTGAGAAACTAGCCTTGTCTACCGTACATGTAGTTCAAACACTATGACATTATATATTACTTTGCAAAACTACCATAGTTGATGATATCAATCCATTTCAATACATCCTTACCAGGCGTATCATAGGGGGAATATACAATAAGTGGATTTTTATTCTGCAAGAATTTGATCTCAATTTTTATTTGGTGAAGTCTAAGAAATCACTAGTTTTTATCTAGTTGATATCAGACTTCCCTCGACTATATGAGGAAGTTATTCATAATGATTCATTCATGGATGAACATATTTTCCTTATATCATCTTCTGACTCTTGGTATGGAGACATTATGATTTATCTTCAAACCTTGAAGTTATCCTAGCATATGTCGAGAGACGGTCGACGATGTATACATCATCAAGATAAAAATTACCTTATCATCAACGAGTCTTTGTATCGTCGAGGGGTAGATAATATATTGCATCACTTATTGACTCACGAGGAAGTTGAGTCGGTTCTTAATGACTGTCACAATGGGGCTTGTGGTGGTCATCTATCTCGGCTTGCAACAACCCAAAAAAAATTGCGAGCTGGTTATTTTTGGCCATCAATTTTTAAATATTGTGTTGAAGTGGTCAATAAGTGTTACCCTTTCCAAGTGTTTGTTTGAAAAATGCACTCATATCCAACCACTCTTCACCCAGTCATCACCATCGATCACTTCACCAAGTGGGGGGTGGATTTTATTGACTATAACTCAACTTCGGCTAGGGGGAATCAACATATTATTATGGCCATAGATTACTTCACTAAATGGGCAGAGGCCATGCCTACCATTAAATATGATGGTAAGACTAGAACATTCTTTGTATTCAACCAAATTATAGCCCAGTTCAAAATCCCAAAGGATATTGTCATTGATCATGGAAGTCACTTTTAGAATGAAATGATGAAGGAGTTATAATCAAAAACTGGGTTTAAGAATGGTCATTCTTACCCTTATTATCCCCAGGAAAATGGGCAAGTAGAGGCTATGAATAAATATCTCAAGACCATATTGAAAAAAACTGGTAGTCAGAGTAAATAAGACTGGCATCTAATGCTTTACCCTTAGCATGGGAATATAAAACCTTGGTTAATACTTCCACCGATTTTTTTTCCTTTTCAGTTAGTACACGGTGTCGAGTCTATCCTTCCAATTGAATAAAAAATCCCTTCCCTTAGGTTAGAATTCAAACTCCTACCTAACACATTTGATCTTGAAGAATGCCTCGTGCACCTAGAGAGCCTAGATGAGCAGCATCGAGATGCCTCTATGGATATCGAAGTGAATAAATGACATGTTAAGGTTCAGTATGATAGGTATTTTTTTACTCGATAGTATGTTGAGGGTGACTTAGTCCTATTATATGACCAACACAAAGAACCATTGGGGGCAGACAACTTCAACCCCATGTGGCACGGTCCTTATATCGTGCGACATGTTTTAGAAAAATTATCCTATGAATTGGAGGATTATGAAGGGAATATGTTGAACGAGCCCATAAATGGGATCTACCTGAAAAGATATTAAGCTTAATCCCCCAAGCTTGGGTGTGACTCTTTGTATACTAGTGTATCTTAGTGTATATATATCTTTTAATTTGTGTCATCAACATTCTTATTAGGTTTTCCCTTGGTTGGCAGATGTCAACGAAGTCTTCAATTTACTTAGGATTTGTAGATGGTGCCATTTTGCATACACAGAACATGGCTTCTATCGCTTGGGTCATTTACTCACCCAAGAGAAAAGTGGTGTCTTCAGGTGGCATTTCTCTGGAACCATCAATGAATAATGTGGTTGAGTATAGCACCGTTATAGATATTTTACACAACACCATTTCACATGGTGTTAGATCTTTAGAGGTTCACCTGGACTCCCAGATAGTCATATGCCATTTAAATGGAAGTTACCATGTGTGAAACCCTACTCTACTCTAACAATTACTACATGTACGACTTTTGGAACGATACTTTGATTTTATTATTTATAATCACATACCTAGAAGTTCTAATTATCTATTTAATGCATATGCTAATTGTTTTTTATATTTGCATTTGTCACATAACTAAAGTAAATAAAACTCATCCATGTACACATTGTAACATATATAAGTAAAGTCGAGGACCAAAAATTTATATTTCATCTCTTCAAAAAATATAGTGTCATAGTATAAAATGGGGCTCAAACCCTCAAAATACATATATGGTCGGTATATATATGACCATGGAATCTACGCCTTTGTTTCCATATGTGTATCATGATATCACAGTACAAAATTTGTGAGGCGTCGAAAGAGTCTCACCCACGCATGAAGCACACCCACCATCTGTCACTACATAGCCTCTAGCAGATCCTCCACCTTAATCATAGGAATCTTATGTGTCAAATGAGACAATTTCTCATGCAAATTTTGTAGCACTCTATCTACATCTCCTCCTTCTTGCTCATCTCCTAGGTTCCTCCACCGATGTCATGGGAATCCACTCAATCATCACGGACCTACGTCTCCATGACAAAGTAATTGTTAATACTTGATACCATCCAAATATGTTTTCATTTTTTTTATTATTCTTTTTGAAAAAACACAAAAAAATTGAAATATATATAAAAAAAATCTTACCAATATCACTGTAGGAAAACCTTGGTGGAAAAAGAATATTTGGATCCCCTCTGGAGTCGATCCCAGCATAAGGGTAGTCATCTATGGCTATCACCTATCGATGGAACTAGAAAAAGAACTCATCATTCTAGCGAGTTGGAACCCTACCACCTGCTAACCGCCTCATCACGTCGGTCCACCATGACATGGTTGGATCGCGTAGTCTGTTTGGAATGATCTTCACTCTAGGGCTCAAACTAGGAACCCGCTCAAAGAAAAAATTACACAAGATGGATTCAAACCCAAATTTTCTCTTCCTCCCTTGTTTGCAATATGTCGACTGACTCTTCATGTTAGTCACTAATGAGGTACACCAGTCATAAAACATGGGTCACAAACACTCCACTGCATAAAACATGAGTGGCCTTGAATCCTGTTGCAATGAGGCTGACCCAAAGATCTATCTAAGGACAAGAACGATGATATTCAAACTCAGTTTTCCGATCACCCCCCGATGGGGAATTGGCTCCCTACTTTATTTGTGCTTGCAACATAGTGGGTGGAAATGTAATCCTTTATATTCATACCACCCCGAGACCCCTTGGATTTGAGATTCATCACCTCGCCATGATGAGACAATCTTGTGAGAAAATAGATGTTATGTACTTCAATTCTCAATGGTTTCCCATCAAGATTGAAGGTATCTGTCTCTAGATCCCAAAAGTTTACTAGCATTTGGAGAAACCTCACCAGAGCCCTCATTACTTTGAGTTCCCAAAATTTGTATAGGCCACATCTTTTTAGAGATAGTTGGACCCCACATCTTCTTCTACTATTGCATTTACTTCTTCATGCTCCCTCTCTCTCCATTCAAGCACCATCCTTCCAAAGGAAAATCATTTTTTGAGTTAAATTTATTAAAAATATTATTTTCATACTTGTACATGGGTTGCAATGTTAAACATCACATGTAGGGCCACATATATGTGGGAAGGATTTCCTTTTCCCACATACACATCTCCATATATGCGACATGATGAACTATAGCTCGTGTACACCCTAATTTATATGTTGCACCCTCAAAAACTCAAGAAATCAGGACTTAATTTGAAATTTAAACCATTAGAAATGAAGAGGAGGGGAAGGACACTTACTTGGTCCAGACGATTCTCAATTTCATTGATCGTATCTCCCACAATCAACACTTTAAGATCGTGGGAAAAATGGTCTAAAATGCACTATGTCGGTATAAAATTCAAATGGTATGGAAAAATTGTTCATTTTTATTATTAGGAGAAAATTGTTATCCACTTTATATAGTTTATGCTAATTTTTTGACCTAGTGGACTAATAGTTCAGTGGAAGGAGTTGGTTTTGGTGGTTTTGTATAGGTATTTTTGCGGTTTCTAGTGTCATATTACCCGTTTGTGTCTTTGGCATGTATTTTTTTCACTTGCATATAGGATAGGTTATCAATCCATTTTTCATATTTTCATTTTCCTATGACTATGATCTATATACCTTAGGTAGAAACTCATTTATTAGTGACACATAACCTTCTTATTACTACTAGAAGTGTCTTTATTGAGTGGTAGAGGCTTACCAAACATGGGTGCCCTAGTTAGAACCTTTGTGCCATTTGGTTCCCATGCAAAAGTTATTCCATAGGATCGGGAGTCCCTTATAGTTATGATATGACTTTGCATTTGAACCTTATATTCTTATTCATAAGAATTCTGGTGTTCGCCTATGGGAATCCCAGTGAGTCTTTTTTAATCGTCTTTCCGACTCTCTCAAAACCACAAATATTGTCGAGTGAACTTGTCTCTTTCACACTCATTAAATGGATTTGAAAGCATGTCTATTTGGTGTAAGTTTAACCCTTTTTCGGACCAAGTAGACTAATTTAGAAATAGGAACACTCTAGTCAACATTGGCTAGAAGAGTTGTCCTGGGTATTGTTTTATCCTTTTTCGGGCCTAGAGGACTAAATTTATGAAAAAGGACATTCTTTGGAGTTAAGTTGAAATTGCATTCCATCATCCTGCTTGCAGTATTGAGCCTACTATCGGTTACTTATTTCTCATTATAAGCCTATTACCTCATAAATTTGCATCACCAACCAAGTAGATCCTTGTTTATATCCTTTGTAGCTTGAAACCTTATACCCTAAGAGGAAACATTCCCTTGAGTATCCATGCCCCACATGCACTTCCTTGAATTGAGCATAGGTATGTTCCACTACTTGGAGCTAGTTGCTTACTCATGAAAATTGTTTCCTCCCCTGTATCATATCATTCATTTTCCTATAAAAAACAAAAAATATAGTTTGGAAAATAATATTATCTCAAATCGACAACAGTCGTGTTTCCTTTGAACAAAACAAAAAAATTTGAGTCTATTTTAATTCAGAGTTTGAGTTTAGCATGAACTTAGGAAGATGAGCTCATTACTTACATTTTACTCCTCTGACTAGTTACTCTTCCAGTCCCTATGGAGATTTCATCAAATCCTCTTACATCACGAAGTTTCATCATCAAGTCCATGCGTCCTGAGTCCTCCATATGTCCCATGCTCTTTTTCAAAAGAATTCTATAGGCCTGTGTTGACCATTCCTCAGAACTCTTGATTTTACATGTCGTCCATACCCTCGGTGTATCTCAAAATTACATGAAGTTGTAGTCCTACCATGCATCTTGGTTTTACTGTCGTTATGGGTAGGTAACCTTGAACCAAACAGTCAACATCTCCTCATTGGTCATTGATTGGGGGGTTTCCCTTGTGTTCGACAACAAGAAATCTATTCACGCATTTGGATTCATGCATCATATTGGATGCCATTATATTTATTAGTGGTTTCATCACCTTTGTCGAGCGTCTTCCTTATTGTATTCTATTTAGAGGGTATTTTTCATGGACTACTTGCAATTGGTGCATGCGAAATATGAACAGGGTTGTTGGTTCGTGAAAATCCTTTTCGTCGAAGTTCCTCCAAATCATCAAGATATTGCTTTGTACTTCATGGTGAATGATGAGAGATGCCTTAATGCTCTCCTTTCAACGGATCTCCTTCCATCGAATTCAAATCATCTATTCTAGAAATGAGGCCTAGAGTCCTATGAGTACCTAAAGGCTTGCAATCATCAGTGGCAAGTTCTCCCGCCATCAACAGTTGGGAATAGATCAATGTCATGCAGGAGCATCACAATCGCATCAAAAGGAAGCAGGTGTGGAATTGGAATCGACACCTCAACACATCAAAGGATCCAAACCAACCTTAATCATATTGGTAGCGGTGTGGAGATATTTTTTATTTTATCATTAATTAATTAGTTGTTTGTAAAGTCGGGCCACCCTTTGAAATGACGGAACAATTGTAAATCCTTTACACGACTGTAAATTATTACAGGTGTGGGATACTTGCCCTTATTATTCATTAGGTTGTATTTAATTGAGTAGGTAACTGCTTGAATATAAGGTAATAGTATTTAGATAGGAGGAAGAAGAGCGAGGAAGATCTGGGTCCTTAGAAAAAGTTTCAGTCTGTGTCTATAGGAAACAACCATTGTAATTATTTTTTTCTTCTGAAATGAATAGAACAAAGGAGATTGACCCAAATACACAATGTTGATATTATTTACAGTTTGACTATGTTGTTATGTGTTTGTGAATGGATGATGTTCATAGTGAATGAATGAATAATTGAATGATTTCAATTATTTATCTTCTGTAATATTATGGAGTGCATGCAGAGTGAAAGGAGTGTGTGTGAAGAAGTATTTTTCGACTTAAAGCTCAGAAGGGATAGAGGGGAAATTTTATATGCAGAGTGTGCATATTGAGCGTAAGGAGTGCGTATAGAAGCAAACTTGTGTTAAAGTTTGAGAGCTCAGGAGGTTGAGTGCAGAGTATGTCAGGAGGGCATCAGAAAGTATTTTGAATAAGACACAGAGTGAAAGTGTGCTCGAGGGACGAGATTTAATTTCAATTGCTAGAAGCTTAGGAGGAGTAGTGGTTTTAAGTCTTGGGAGGAAATACTTAGAAACATTTCTAAGTTTTGAAGAGTTGAAGTTCTCGAATGTGGAGTGTAGAAAATTGAAGTTCGAAGGAAGAACAAGTACAGAGGATTGAGTAGGAGAAATCCTTCAGAAACGAATTCTAAAGATTGGATAAGATCGAGGGTCAAGATCCATTCAAGAGGAGCTGAAATATTTTAAGACGTTAGATCTCAGAGAAGTAGTGCATTGGTTAGTTGCGATGATTTATTGGAATTTCACAAAGCCAAAGGATTTGGTAGAGGCAGAGTGAAATTCGCAAAATCCTGAAACACGAAATACCGAAATCATCGAGATCATCCATTGAAAGTTGACACATGGTGACAAATCAGTGTTTCATTGATTCATAAATCATGAAGTTGGAGGTAGAAGTTGTGAGAATTCGAAAAACATGAAATCACAATTTGATCGCAGCCGTTGGCTAGAGAGTTAGTGTGGACCATTGATTTGATATGAATATTTCACAATTTTGAGTATCAGAGGATCAGGAGAATGGATGTGTATTGCATCGGGATTTCCGATACGTGAAGTTACGATGCACCTTTTCGAATAAGTGTGTGGTCACAAGGCGTGGCCACCTGAAGGAAGCTTGCACCTAGCACTAGTTCATGCGGACGGAGTTTTCATAAAAATACATGTGGATTATTTCTTAGAGGTTCCAGCAGGGAATCAAAGACTGTTTTAGTTCAATATTGAGAAGTTCCTAGACCGGGAGGTTGTGTAGCCCTTGGAGAGAAGGGGGGTCTGCACCAAGTGGTATCAGATCCTAAAAAATATTTGAGGTTGAACTCAGTGTGTTACGAACAGTTGAAGTAATGTCGTCAAGGGTATGCATGGGACCACCTATAGCAAACCGTGTTGTAGGAAGAGAAGTGAGAGAACTTTGTGAAAGGTTGGAGGTGATGGAAGCAATGCAAAGGAGAACATATACCACTGGAGACATTAGTGATGAAAAAAGTGAAGAAATAGAAGTTGAAGAAGATATAGAGGAAGATGCGTCCGAAGAACGCTTATAGCAAGTTGTTGTGAAGTTGGGAGCTAGAGAAAATATGGAAGTCCTAATGTACGAAGGTAACTTGTATGCCGAAGAGTTATTGGATTGGATAAGGTCCTTGGATAAGTATTTTGACTATGAATATGTCAAGGAAGGAAGGAAGTTGAGACATGGTATCACTAGGTTAAAGGAACATGCAACGCTGTGGTGCAATGAACTGCAGGCAGAAAGGAGGAGTAAAGGTAATCATAAGATAAAGAGTTGGGACAAGATGGTAGCCAAATTGAAGGATAAATTCATACCTAGGGATTACCAAATAGAGTTGTTCAGAAAATTGCAGAACCCGAGACAGAGCGGTATGATAGTGAAAGAGTATACAGAAGAATTTTATAGGCTAAATATTAGGACTGGACAAAGAGAGAAGGATGATGAAAAAGTTGGCAGGTATATAAATGGTTTGAGGTATTAAATTTAGGATGAAATCAGAATGATGACTGTGAGGACAGTGCAAGATGCTTATCATATTGCACTGAAGGCAGAAAAAAAGTTGGCCAAAAATTAGAGTCATCAGAAGAGGAGCAGAGGCTTAAATAGAGATAAGGGAGTTGTCTATGATAAGGCACCAAAATCTAAGGATGAGAATGAGAAATCATATGGTCACTTTGAAAGAGGAGGAAGTTATCAAATAGGACCATTTGGTGGTAGACATTATTTTCCTTAAGGAAGAGGAAGAAGTAGAGGAGGTGGAGTTAAATGTTCTGCCTGTGGAAAGACAGGACATATGTCTTGGGAGTGTCCCAAGAGGAAGAGAGAAAGAGGAGGAGAAGAACACATTTCTTGTTGGATTTTCTTCATATGAGATATGATCGATATATTATTAAAATGATGAGTGTTCCATATATATGGAACATAAGGTAACCATCCATGAAATGATGCGTCCCTTGAATAATAAATAACTATTTATTATTATCATTTACTTATTATATACTATATTTAATAATCAATAACAATTACATTATTAATTATTATCTTTATAGAATGTCTTCCTGATGTTTTCCAAACATCAACACTCCCTCTCAACAAGGGAGACATTCTGCAACATGCCACTCTTGTCTTTGAAGTATACAAATTTCACCCTAGACTCATGACACTTGTCTGTTAGTATTGCAAGACATCTCTCTCCCACCTAAACCTAGGAGAAAATCCTTCTGCGACTCTCCCTCTGAGCCAACTAATTCAAGCTCACTCTGGGTCTACATGTAATAACATATAGCATCTTGAGTCTTTATCATTCCTTGTCAAATCGCTATGACTAGGACAAAGACTATACCAAGATCTTTGACCATAGGCACACACCTATGAGTGAATGTCGTCTTGATGCTAACTAACACATGGAAAGCACTTCAAGCACCTCGATTCCATATTATTCCTTGTCATGATCAAGGAAGGACTACGTCTAGGCCCATTTATCACAAGTGCACCTTTGTGATAAATGTATCCTATCTCCCTTGGTCTGCAGCCCAATGTAGGAGAACTTTTTCCCGATGTTGAAACATCAACACTCCCTCTTATCTAGGGAGGTATATTTCCATATTAGTACACAACTATTGTCCAGAGACATGCAGTCTCAGCCAGTGGTACAAAACCACCATAGTAGTAAAAGATTTGTCACACATGGTACTCCCATGTGGACTTCTAGAGGCTACTCCCTCTAGGAACACTTAGGGTCAACTCCCCATAGTGTGAGACATCAAGGGTCAAATCCCTTGACATGTCCTCATGTTGTCTCCACAAGGGACTATGGGCTATAATCCCAATTGTACTTATTCCTTCTCGAATAAGTGTTCCACTTATCCCTTCTCGAATAAGTGTCCTCACATATCAACTCAACTTAATTCACAGAGAAGTACGATCTCAAGAAAGTTTGTCACACATGGCACTCCATGTGGAATTCTAGAGGCTACACCCTCTAGAAACACTAGGGTCATCATGGGACATGTCCTCATGTGCTCTCCACAAGCGACGTTGGGTTATAATCCCAACCGCACTTATCCCTTCTCGGATAAGTGCCCCACTTATCCCTTCTCGAATAAGTGTCCTCACAGATCAACTCAACTCAATTCATAGAGGAGTACGATCTAGAGAAAGTTTGTCGCACATGGCACTCCATGTGGACTTCTAGAGTCTACACCCTCTAGAAACACTAGGGTCAACTCCCATAGTGTGTGACGTCAAGGGTCAACTCCCTTGACATGTCCTCATGTGCTCTCCACATGGGACGTTGGGTTATAAGCCCAACCACACTTATCCGAGAAGGGATAAGTGCCACACTTATCCCTTCTCAGATAAGTGTCCTCACAGATCAACTCAACTCAATTCATAGAGGAGTACTATCTGGAGAAAGTTTGTCACACATGGCACTCCATGTGGACTTCTAGAGGCTACACCCTCTAGAAACACTAGGGTCAACTCCTATAGTGTGTGACGTCAAGGGTCAACTCCCTTGACATGTCCTCATGTGCTCTCCACATGGTACATTGGGTTATAAGTCCAACCACACTTATCCCTTCTCAGATAAGTGTCATCACAAATCAAATCAAACTAGTCAGACATGAGTACAATATGGATAATTTCTCAGGAAGTTGCAAACATCAACACTCCCTCTCAGTGAGGGAGGCATTCTCTAGCATGCCAAGTCTATCATGGAAGTACTTGAACTTCGTCTTGGTTTGGTAAGAACATCAACAACCTACTCATCTATAGGAAGATAATGCACCAATACTTCCTTCCTCTACACCATGTCTCATATGTAATGGTACCTGATCTCAATGATATGAGAGATATTCAATTTGTCATGAAACACCGGATTATCAGAGATCTTCACACAACTTTGGTTACCATAATGAATAAGGGTGGAATCCAGCACATGTTCTGATAGATATGCAAGGAGCTTGTGAAGCCACACTGCTTCACAGACTGTCATACTTAATGCAATGTACTTTTCTTCTGTTGTACTCAACGCCACATAAGTTTGTTTCCTGATACACCAGGAAACCATGGAAGATCCCAAAGTGAAGAAACACCTGAAAGTGATCTTTCTGTCCACTGTGCTCCTTGCCCAATCAGAGTCAATATATTCCTTCCATATTATACCAATACTGGAAGTATATCTCAGACCATGTTGAACTATGCCTCACAAGTATCTCAACACATGTTTCAAAAAAAATCTAGTGTGTCTATCTCTACTGACTTATAAAATGGATAAGTGCACTCACTGCATAGCAAATATTTGGTCTCGTGTTAACCAAATACATCAGTTATCCAATCAGTTTTATGTATAGAGTCAGATCAATTTCGTCAAAATCAGAAGAAGACACACTTAGTTTCTTTAGATTCGTCATCATTGGTGTAGCCACGGGCTTGAAGTTCAATATCTCAAACTTCTTCAATATCTCAACTATGTACTTGCCCTGACTCGAGAAGATCTCATCAGTTCTCTACCACACCGCTAGTCCCGGGAAGTAGTGCATCATACCAAGGTCCTTCATCTCAAACTTAGAGGCAAATGCATACTTGCATTCAACAATAAGTCTCTTTACATCGGTGAGAAATAAATCATCAATGTAGAGGACCAAAATCAGGGACTCACCATTAACAATATTATAGTACAGGATGGGATCGAAAACACTTTTGTTGAAGCCCAAAAATCATTAGGTGTCCATCGATCCTTCCATACCAAGCTCGAGGTGGTTTCTTGATTCCATACAAGGCCATATTCAACCTTCACACATGAGACTCCTTCTCATGTATCACGAAACCATATGGTTGCTCGATGTATACTTCTTCCTTAATCTCTCCAATGAGAAAGGTTGTCTTTACATCCATCTGATGTACTCTCTAACCCATGGATGTTGCATGGGAAATAAACATCCGTATAGAAGTGTATTGAGCAACATGAGCAAATGTATCCTCATAATCTATTCCCTCCACCTGAGAGAAACCTCTAGCAATAAATCTCGTTTTGTGCCTCTCGATGTTCCCATCAACTGTGTTTTTGATCTTGTAGATCGATTTGGAAGTCACTACAAACTTCCCCTAAGGTCTCAGAACAATATCATACACATCATTCTTAATGATGGATTGATACTCCTCCATCATGACATCTCTCCATACTGGATGAGTAGTTGTCTCCTCATAACATGAAGGCTCAAAATGAATGATGTGGCTCATAGTTGTGACATAACATGAATATATCTAAGGTCTCTTTCTCTCTCGGAAGGTACCATGTGGAGCTGCATGTCTTTTTGCCTCTTGCAGAGTCTCACGAGACCATGTAGGTATCTTTTGACATACTACAATATCTTTGGGAACATCAACTGGAGGGGGAGAAGGAACCATCTCTTCTTGTTTCTCACTATCAATATCCATGTGGGATCCTCTAGATATCCAAAAGGCTACCTCCTCCTCAAAGGTAACATCTCTTCTCATCTCAATCTATCTCTGACCAGGGATGTAGATTCGATATGTATTTGAAGATGCAATGTAGCCCACAAATGTACCCTTTCTTCCTGAAGGGTCTAGCTTGGTCCTTTTTCTCCTTGGGTACATGAATGTATACTGGAAACACAAATATCCTGAAGTGTCCAACCTCAGGCTTCACTCATGAACTGTGTCAATACTAGATATTTCGTGGTTCCCTTGTGGAACACATGTTTAAGAGATATCGAGGTTCCCTCATGGAACCAATGTATCACAACACATATCAAGGTTTCCTCGTGAAACCAATGTCTTGGTTCCTTCATCTGACCATTCTCACCAATTTCGACCAGATCCTGAAGGCTATCAAATGTGTATCAAATTTTCAGCTCTGGGAAGACAACAACAATGTAACAGTCACCTCATCCAAGCAACGTCATATATCCATCTTGAGTGTGAAACGCCTTTACATGCTTCACACATCTTCAGTATTTGTGGGACTCTTCAGTAGATGTCATTGTTATCCTCCAAGGTGTGATTCTTCCAGCCATGTTGTCACATGGGCTAGCAACCCTGCTTTGACTAATGGAACCAACTAAACCATGGTGACCTCCACTCAGATCACAAGGGCATTGTAATCATAATGTTGATCTCGCTCACCACCGGTAGCATATTTTACACAACCTGATCTGACAATTATATTTCCACTTGATACATATTTTGGTGCCATATAACAATAGTGGTGATCCATCTATAATAAATCATAGACATTCATGCTTGTTACCACTCTTTCTTCTCCATTGAATATGAACTTGCTACCTACAGACCCATGTCAACATCATAAACTTCAAGAACCCAGTAGCTTCTTCCAACTCGACATGTAGAACTAGCGGAGGCTTGCAATCTCAGCCAATAGCTACTCTCTTACGCTTCCATTGTTGAACCTGCAAGCCGGATCTTGAGAAGTATAGATCCAAAAAAACCCCATCTCCACTTTCGAGTTCTCATGTGGATTCAATGGATTTAACTGTGCAAGGGTCAATATATCAGTTAAATTAGCAAGCCATTCCCCAATCTTCGTATCAATATCTTATTGCCCAGAATAGTAGAGCTCGGTACGAGGTAAAAATCGATGTGAAGCGCATCGATTAGAGTTTGAAAAATGGAAATGCGGGTCCATTTCTTAGTAGATAGCTCATACATTTCACCTCATGGATCAGTTTGATCATTGCACCCTCCAAACACATAAATTATTCCATGAACAGTGGAAACAACAACCCCTCGCCTGGATATATCTCTCGATCATATACGTAGACATTGTTGTGCTCGAATCTGTCTGTTCGACCATCGATAACGTATAGTCTCCTTGATCCATAATGTCTTATGCATCTTGATCCAGGTGTTGTAGCTAACGCTGATCACTCTTCATCATTGAATGTGCCAACTCCAAATCATGGTTCCCCAGCTTGCATTGGCATCTGTGTCCCACATATACCAGAGAGAGTGTCTAAATCTGTTGAATCCAATGAACTGGTCGTTGAACAAGAAGCAACTTTCTTACAAGATCCTAGGCCCTCCTGTGAGAGAGTTAGCCCAGTCCTTCTCTAATACCATGTTGGTTTTTCTTCATATCAGATATGATCAATATATTATTACTATGATGATTATTCCATATATATGGAACATAAGGTGACCATCCATGAAAGGATGTGTCCCTTGAATAATAAATAACTATTTATTATTATCATTTACTTATTATATACTATATTTCATAATCAATAATAATTATATTATTAATTATTATCTTTAGAGAATGTCTTCCTGACGTTGTCCAAACATCAACATTTCTGAAGCCCATAAGAATTTGGAAGAAAAAATAACAGAAGGAGGACAAAATCTTATGATGAGGAAAGTTCTTTTAAATCCAGAGAAAGAAATAGAAGACCCAGTTCAGCGAACAAGGTTGTTTAGGACTGCTTGTAAGACAAAGGACAAAGTTTGCAAGATGATTATAGATAGTGAGAGTACTGATAATTTAGTATCAACAGAGATGGTGGAGAAGCTAGAGCTAGAGACAACTTCACACCCATGTCCATACAAAGTATTGTGGTTGCAAAAAGGACATCAAGTGATCGTAAGTCAACAATGCAAAGTTGAATTTAAAATAGGAGGCTAATTCTGTGTGATGTAATTCCCATGGATCTTTGTCATATTTTGTTGGGGAGACCGTGGGATTTTTATAGGAATGTTATTCATGATGGGAGAAAAAATACTTATACTCTGGAGAAAAAAGGTAGAACCAAGATGTTATTTCCAATAGAGGAGAAGAAAGAAAAGCAAGAATCCAACACAAGAATACTTCTCATGAGTGGGAAGGAACTCTTGAAGGAGGTCAAGAAAGATCAAGAAATGCAATTTGTTGTAGTGAGGAAGCTGAGTGTTATCCTTACCAATACTTTTGTGGATAATTTACCTGAAGAAATCCAAGAATTGTTAGAGAATTTTTCTAACATAGAAGTGGATGAGTTTCCTCACTCATTACCACCTATTAGGAATATTAGCCACCATATTGACTTGATTCTAGGAGTCAATTTTCCAAATAAAGAAGCATATAGGTTGACACCTCAAGAGAATGAAGAAGTTAAGAAGCAAGTTCAGGAGTTGTTGGATAAAGGTTTAGTTAGAAAAATTCTAAGCCCATGTGTAGTGCCAACTGTATTAAGTCCAAAGAAGGATGGGGGATGGAGAATGTGTACAGATTCTATTGCCATCAATAAGATAACCATTAGGTATAGATTTCCTTTACCCAGGATGGATGATTTGATGGATTGTTTGAGTGGAGCAAGTTATTTTTCAAAAATGGACTTGAAGAGTGGATATCATCAGATAAGAATGAGAGAGGGAGATGAATGGAAAACAACATTCAAGACAAACGAAGGTTTGTATGAATGGCTAGTTATGTCATTTGAATTGAAAAATGATCTAAGTACATTTATGAGGTTGATGAATGAAGTATTGAAGGATTTTATAGGTAAGTTTGTCATTGTATATCTAGATGATATATTATTTTTCAATAAAACAAAGGAAGAACATTTAAAGCAGTTGACATTAGTAATGAGGAGATTGCGGCAAGAAACGTTGTTAATAAACTTGAAGAAAAGTTCATTTATGAAGACAGAACTCATATATTTGGGTTTTGTGGTCTCTTCAAATGAATTGAAGATGGATCCAGAAAAGTTGAGAGCAATCAAAGAATGGTCGTCACCTAGGAGCGTATTTAAGGTGAGAAGTTTTCATGGTTGAGCAAGTTTTTATAGAAATTTTATTAGAAATTTTAGTGGTATATGTGCACCCATGATGGACACTGTGAATAAGAAACATAAGTCTTTTAATTGGACAGAGGATGTTGAGAAAAGTTTCATAGAGTTGAAAAAGAAGATAACAAAACAACCAGTTCTGGTTTTACCAAATTTTGGAAAGACATTTCAGGTGAGGTGTGATGTAAGTGGGATAGCCATTGGAGCAGTTTTGAGTCAAGATAATAGGCTAGTTTCTTATTTCAGTGAGAAGTTGAATGACGCTAAGGAGAAATAGCCAACATATGACAAAGAGTTTTATGTAGTGATTCAATCTTTGAAAAAATGGAGACATTATTTAATTCCAAAAGAGTTTGTCTTGTATAGCGATAATCAAGCTTTGCAATTTATTACTATGCAACAAAAGTTGAATCAGAGACATGCTAAGTGGGTATAATTCATGCACAATTTTACTTTTGTTATTAAACATATTTTTGGAAGTGATAACAAAGTTGTAGATGCTTTGAGCAAGAGAAGTTTGGTTATACAGGAATTTCAAGTGAAGACCTTAGGGTTTGAGCACCTTAAAGAAATGTATCCATAATATTTAGATTTTAAGGAGGCTTACAAAGCATATGGAAATCCTTTGCCGAGGGATAAAAACTCATGGTCAGAATATTTGATCCAGGATGGATTGTTGTTTAAAGGAAGCCAACTGTGCATACCAATATGTTCAATGAGAGATAATTTGTTAAAAGAAAAACATAGTGGGGGTTTAGCTGGACATTTTGGTCATGAAAAAACATTTGCATAACTGATTAGTTTGTATTATTGGCTAGGTATGAGGGAAGATGTGAAGAAGTTTGTAGAACGATGTAAGATTTGTCAACATGAAAAAGGGAATAGGCAAAAAACTAGTTTGTATTAGCCATTGCCTATTCCAGAAAGGCCTTGGGATGCAATTAGTATGGATTTTGTATTGGGATTACCTAGAACCCAGAAGGGAAGTGATACCATAATTTTTGTGGTCGATAGATTTTCTAAAATAACACATTTCATACCCTGCAAGAAAACAAATGACGTCACTACGCACATAGACAATTTGTCTTTCAGGGAAGTTGTGAGATTACATGGATTGCCTAGAAGCATAGTTTCAGAAAGGGACACTAAGTTTGTAGGAAACTTTTGGAGGACTCTATGGAAGAGGCTGGGAACTAACTTATCTTTTAGTTCAACATATCACCCTCAGAAAAACGGACAGACCGAAGTGGTGAACAGGAGTATGGGAAACTTGTTAAGGAGTTTAGTCACTGAACAAGGTCATCAGTGGGATCAGATTCTGGCACAGGCAGAATTTTCATTTAACAATTCAGTTAATAGAAGCACTGGAAAAAGTAAATTTGAGATAGTATATGGAAGACAGTTGAGAGGGGTTGCAGAATTGAAAGAATTGAAACAAGATGAATTCAGGAGCACTGGAGTGGAAGATTTTTTTACATAAATGAAAAGACTTCATGATCAAGTTAGGAGGCAGATACAAGATAGTAATCAAAAGTATAAGGACAGAGTTGATCAGAAAAGAAGGGAAGTTCAATTTGAAGTGGGAGATGAAGTTTTATCTCATTTGAGGAAAGAGAGGTTTCCAAGAGGAACATATAATAAGTTGAAGATGAAAAAGATAGGACCATGCAAGATCCTTAGAAAATTTGTAGCAAATGCTTATGAGATTGAATTGCCAGACATTGTTGGGATATCACCGATATTCAATGTTGTAGATTTGTATCCTTATAACAGAGATGACACGGGAGAATTGGATGATGATGAAGAAATTCAGTGAGAAGAACAAATGCCCACAATAGAAAAACCTCAGATGGAGAAACTTTTAGAACAAAGAGTTGGAAGGAAAACTAGAAGAAAGATGTATCCTGAATATTTAGTGAAGTGAAAGGATCACCCTGTCGAAGATTCAAGTTGGGTAACTGAACCAGATATTTTGAAGCATGGAAAAAAAGTGCGAGAGCTCATGGACAGGATTCCATGAATATTTTGGCCAGAGGCATATGATGCAGGAGCATCGCAATTACATCAAAAGGAAGTGGATGTGGAATTGGAATCGACACCACAATGCATCAAAGGAGCCAAACCGACCTTAATCAGCTTGGTAGAGGTGTGGAGCTATTTTTTATTTTATCGTTAATTAATTAGTTGTCTGTAAAGTCGGGCCACCGTTTGAAATGACAGAACAATCGTAAATACTTTACATGACTGTAAATTATTACAAGTGTGGGATACTTGCCTTGATTAGTCATTAGGTTGCATTTAATTGAGTAGGTAACCCCTTGAATAGAAGTTAATAGTATTTGGATAGGAGGAGGAAGAGCGAGGAAGCTTTGGGTCCTTAGAAAAAATATAAGTTTGTGTCTGTAGGAATAGCCACTGTAATTATGTCTTTCTTCTGAAATGAAAAGAACAGAGGAAATTGACCCAAATACATAGTGTTGATATTATTTATAGTTTGATTGTGTTGTTATGTGTTTGTGAATGGATGATGTTCATAGTGAATGAATGAATAATTGAATGAGTTCAATTATTTTTCTTCTATAATATTATGCAAGGAGTGCATGCAGAGCACAACGAGTGTGTGTGAAGAATTCTTTTTCGACTTAAAGCTCATAAGGGATAGTGGGGAAATTTTATATGAAGAGTGTGCATATTGAGCGCAAGGAGTGTGTATAGAAGCAAACTTGTGTGAAAGTTTGAGAGATAAGGAGGTTGAGCACAAAGTATGCTAGGAGGGCATCAAAAAGTATTTTGAAGAAGACATAGAGTGCAAGTGTGTGCTAGGGACGAGATTTAATTTCAATTGCCAGAAGCTCAGGAGGAGTAGTGGTTTTAAGTATCGAGAGGAAATACTTAGAAAAAATTCTAAGTTTTGAAGAGTTGAAGTGCTCGAAGGTGGAGCGCAGAAAATTGAAGTTTGAAGGAAGAACAAGTACGGAGGATTGAGAAAGAGAAATCCTTCAAAAGAGCATTCTGAAGATTGGATAAGATCAAGGGTCAAGATCCATTCAGAAGGAGCCAAAATATTTTAATCTATTAGATATCAGAGAAGTAGAGCACTGGTTAGTTGCGAGGAGTTATCGAAATTTCGCAAAGACAAACGATTTGGTAGAAGCAGAATGAAATTCGCAAAATCCCTAAACGTGAAATATCAAAATCATTGGGACCATCTATTGAAGGATGACACATGGTGGCAGATCAATGTTTCGTTGATTTGTAAATCAGGAAGTGGAGGTAGAAGTTGTGAGAATTTATGAAATGCAAAATCGTGATATGATCGCAGTCGTTGGTTGGAGAGTTAGTGTGGATCATTGATTTGATCCGAATATTTCACAATTTCGGGTATCATAGGATCGGGAGAAAGGAGGTGAATCGCATTGAGAGTTCTAATATGTGAAATCACGATGCGCCTTTTTGAATAAGCGTGTGGTCACAAGGCATGGTCACATGAAGAAAGATTGTGCTTAGTACTAGTTCACACGAGTGGAGTTTTCATAAAAAGACATGTTGATTATTTCTTAGAGGTTCCAATAGGGAATTGATGACAGTTTCAGTTCAGTCTTGAGAAGATCCTGGACCGGGAGGTTACGCAACCCTTGAAGAGAAGGGGGTTCTAAAACACAATGTCTCCTGATCGATGGATTCTTTAAGTGTTTGACCTCAATACCTTTATTCACACTTGTAAGAATGTACTTAGTGCCTTGATGCCTACTTTCATTATCGGTAGGTTGTCTCATGTTTGTTAATGGTATACCTTAATGACCGGTAATCAAATGAATTCTCATTATGTTCAACCTCAACTCCTCTATTCACATTGTTATAACCCTATAATTCATAGGATCATCTGTTGACTGGAAATTTTTCACTCTGGGTGTATAGGTTTGCAAATAATATTTCATCTCTGCAAATTATTTTCAAGGGAAGCAGTGCACCAAACCCTCAAAAAGTCATTAAGCC
>ML779446.1:375341-390768 GCA_009831015.1 Picea engelmannii
GGGGGGGGGGGGGTCCGGAATGAGGTGAGTTTTTTTCTTTTTTGGCGGGCCCTATCCCAGCGCATCATCCATCCATTGCATCAGGCCTCCTCCGCTCCATGCAACATCCTTCATTCACGCTGCTCCTGTCAGTTCCTCACCCTTCATTCCTTCACCCCTTCGCCAATCTTACCCATCCATGAATAAACAGACTCAGGATAAAAACATTAGGTCAATATTTATGATTAGACCTATTAATGATAGATTAATTAATTAATAATTTAGTAGCATGTTAGTAATTAATCAATTGTTAATTAATAAAATTAGTATTTAAGTTAATAGTTAAGTTAGTTTAGTAACTAGGTTAGTTTTTATTAATTAATATTAAATAAAACAAAACATATAAAAAATCAAGCACAAAACAATAATATATAATACACTAAATTAATAAACTAAATAAAACTTAAACAAATAAATAATATAATATAAAATATAATAAAAAACAAAACATAATAAAACAAAAAATAAACAAAATAAAACAAGTAAAAACAAAACATAAAAAACGTAAACAAACATATAATAAATAATATTAAAAACAAAAAAACAAAAAACTAAAATACCCTAAGTCCTACCAACCCCCTACCTCAATGCACATTCACTACATCAATAAACATCATGTGTCACTCAAAACAAATCAACGACTATTAAAAATTCCGGACCCCCCCTCACCATCCAGAGTTTAACGAGAGGGGGGCTCCGGAATGATGGTTTCCCAATACCACCCCCCATCCATGTGTCGCCTCCCTATTCCAGCGGACACACCCCCCCCCAAAACCGTTTGCCACCTCGGGGGGGGGGGGGGGTCCGAAATACCACCAATCACGAAAAAAACCGTTTTTCCAATTTTTTGTCTATTTTCGCCTGTTCAGCATGTCTTCGTCTGAGGCCGTTTTTGGGAAAATGAAAACGAATTTTAAGAAACCGAGAGAGGTTTTTATCTGAAATGGAATGAATAACAAAAACCTATATCAGGTTTTTCACAGGTGCCATGAGAAGGGAGAATCGAAGACATCTTCAAGGCCCTTTTTTCCAGATTTTCTCTTTTCCGTTACAATCCTTATTTTGCGGGAGATTTTACGGCCATATGGGGACGCATTTGGTGCAAACGAAGGAGGTTTTTGTCCAAAACGTTCCCATATACAATAAAATCCTTCCATTTTTTCCCAAGTTTCATAGCTGAAGATAAACACACGTCTGTTTGGACCCCTTTTTTGCAGAAATCCGGTCCGTCTTTCATGGCAGACAGTTCCAAATTTTGTGGGATTGGTGGCTATTTTTGGCCAAGGCGGTTACATTAGACTCTCGAAACTTGTTGGGGGATATCCCCTATTTATTCATAGATAATTTTTAATGTAGGGGTTGTTTATTTCACGCCCAGGCAGGCTAGGAGCACTGTAACTTCCATCAGAGATTTTCTAGAAATATAAAGAAACGTTTCACAGGATTCTTGTATGTTAGCTATTGGTGAAGTTTCTCCCTTGTCATTGAATGTGTATATTCCTTTGTTATCATTGTGTTGTCTATCTGATCTTTTAAAAGGAGTTAAAGTTACAGGATTTATCTGTGCATACCCTGTTTTCTGACTTTTAAAAAATCTAAATGTTTGTCTTCTAATGTTGTGGTGAAGAAATTCTTAAATTCTTCTTTACGGTGATTGATAATCTCACATTTTCTACTAATCCATCACTTATTCCCAAAGAATCCAATAGTTACATTATCTCTCCCTGTGAAAAGACTTCTTATAAACTATTATTTGGTCTCTTTCTTTGTAAACAGACCCCATAGCCCAATGGTCTTCTTTTGTTGTCTCAAATAGAAAACCCTAAGAACATAACCCTATTCTGCATAGCTAGCATAATATCCTCTTCCAACAAATTTATATCAGCCAGAGAGATCCCTCTCTAAGTCTTGGAGGGCTAGATCCCTGACTCGAAGCGGTTTTGATGTTGCCTCTGTGACTTCCTCACAGCCTTGGGCAAATTACAGAGTAGATTCATAAAACAAAATGATGACAAAGAGAGAATAACATTCAACTTAGAGGGAACAACATCACCAGTAAATACACACAAGAATCCTGTAAAAGTGCCTCATTTTTATTAATGGAAGATCTCTTCAAAAATATTACAGTCTAATAGCGTCAGGGTGTGAAGATCAACAACCCCCAATACTTCGAAAGGTGAAGTATTTATCTCGTATACCCTGTTTCTGACTCGAAAGATTTTAGTGTTTTATCTTCTGGTGTTTTCAATAAAGAAATTCTTAACTACTTCTTTGTTGAAATTATCTTTCTCATCTTTTCTGTTGTTCATCATTTAAGCTACTAAAGAATCCAGTGATTAAATTATCTCGCTTGTGAAATTTTTCCTTTGCGTTTCTGGTTTGGATTTCATATTTTATTTAAAGACACAGACCCATAGCCCAATGGATGTTTAGACTGTCTCAACCAACTCGAAAAACATTATAACAACAAAAACCGACCTATTTATTTACCTAGCCTAATATTTAAAACTTGAAACATAGCTTAATCGTATAGAGAGATGCCTCTCTGAAGTTGGAAGGGCTAGATCCCAGCTTCAAAAGCGGTGGGATAAAGTTACATTTTGTGGATTTCTTATGTTGTCAACCTCTAGGAAATTTACAGAGTGCTAACACACATGATGTAGAATTTCACCTTTGGTGGATAGTGTCAAATAAATGAAGACATCATTTTACAGTAGCAACTTTCTTGAGTTCTTTCTATCGTTCATTCGACCAGTACCTATATGACTTTAGTGATCATGGGAGATCAAATTGTACTCCATTGTATACAGATATCTTCATATTGATTTTGATATTGGTTTCCACTAGGAATTGTTCGTGACTATGACAACATGTGGCATGTCTCTGCTTTCTATTGCCTATTCATGGCCTTGAACAACTATTTGGTATAATTCCACACGGATGTGCAGTGTAATTCAAATTGGCATCCATGTGTACAAAGTCATTATGGATTGTAATATTCTCATGAGTAGATAGTACTTCCAGCTGAGTCTCCATCACTCCAATTATGGGAATTATAATGTATTTCAGCCATCACAAATACTCCTCTAACCTCACACATTAGGTGACATCTATTATAGCTAATTTTGCCTCAACCCATGCAACTTTATTAGATGGAATTTTCATTTCCCTATGTAGACTTGAAGTCCCTCTTTGTACTTTCCAAAGCCCAAAAATGATATTTTTCTACATATACATGCCCTACAAGTTAGAAAACATGCGTATACGTAGGTTTCACCACTACAACCCACGTACATCGAGTTTGGTGCTCAAAATTAAAATTTGTGTCGGGTTTCCATGTCATGTCACGTGATCCATGATCCTTGACCTTCTATATACTGGAAATGTTCTGACTCGAACCTTCAGTTCCATTTGAAGGCTATAAATTGAGTCATATCCAAGCCATGGAAGAGGAGATAATTCAACTTTTGAGAGGAAATATAATTTGGATAAATTTCACTTCAAATTGAGTACGCATCCCTTTATCCTTCAAATTATGAACTCATTGTTTAGCCCCCAAGATCTTCCCTATTTGATGGAGAACCCAATTGTCTCCTTTATCCCTTATATGATCTTTCCTTTGGTGGAGGATTGAAGTGGTGGAGGCACAACTAGAAGGGACTTAGTTTCTCAGTTCCTAGACGTGCTTACACATAAGTTTGTCACTTGTATACTTCTACTGATTATTTTAATAGAAATACTCTTTTCTTGTCCAATTAATATCTTGCAAATATTTGAATTGTTTTTCCATGGGTGTATTTGTCATGTATGTTAATGTATTATGATATTTTATATTCTAACATTATATATTATCACCATATGCTTACATATATTGGTTTTTGAGGACAAGTTGCAGGTATAAAGCTTTGAGTTCTGTGCTCAACGATAGTCTTCATCGAACGTCCAGACGAGGTAGGATCTTGATCTTGTCCCTTTAGCATTTTGTTTATATAGCATACTTGATATTAGAGTTGATTTATGTAGTCATTCTGTTTGTTGTGGTTTACCCCATGCCATAGAGTGATTTTCCTCGTAATAGGACTTAGGAAAGGAGTCAAAACAAATGTTTTCTTTAATGCATCGAAGAAACATTGTGCAACTTCCTCCCAATAGAATGGGACCCCTTTCTTCAAAAAGTGCATAAATCACTTTGTTATGTTAGAATAGTTTGGGACAAATCATCGGAGGAAATTTTCCTTTCCTTGTAGGCTCTGAAGTTGTCTAATTGTACGCGAGGGAGGAAACGGATTTGTTTCCTCAAAATTTAAAGGATCAACCATGCTATGTTTTGTTGAAATGTTGAATCCTAGAAAATGACTAGGGGTCACGTAAAATATACATTTGTGTGGATTCAATTAGATTCCATAAAAACAACATCATTTAAAGATGAAGCGGAGGTGTAAGAGATGTTGGGATGTCTTCTATGAATGAGTTGTAAGATTGTCTAAGTACGCCCCCACTATATGATTCAAATTGTGAAAAGAAAACATCATGTCCCACTAGAATGTGGAACAAAGATTTTTAATATGAAACGACATTTTCTTGTAAGTGAAAGTACCCAAGGAAATATAAAAGTTGTTTTGTGTTGGTTTTCTAGATGAATATCAATCTAGTTATAACCAGAAAAACCATCCATAAATGAGAAGATTTCACTCCCTGCACGGTCATCTAATATTTGATCAATAAATGGCACTGGGAAGTTATCTTTGGGAAAAACCTTATTTAAGTTATATAAATCCATGCAAACACAAATTGTACCTTGCTTCGTATCAACTGGAGCAGGGTTGGAGAACCATTCCATCAAAGGAATGGGGTAGATAATTCTCGCATTAATCATGTTTTCTACTTATGCTTTAATTGTTTATTCCTCCCTTGGGTTTATAGTTCTCAACTTCTATTTAACTAACTTTTTGTTTTCATACATTTGAATTTTGTGTTAAACTATCCAAGGATCAATGCTAGAAATTTCCTTGTAAGACCATGAAAACACGTCTTGAAACTATTTAAAGAGTGTCGTATATTGAACGAACTTGTATTGCAAGCATTATTCTCCAATAAAGATGTTTTCAACGACTTCAGGATTCTTAGAGATGTTGATCGGGATCGTCTTCCATATATTGGCCATGTTTCCTTCGTCATAGACACCATGCCTAGCCAAGGGATTGACTACCCCATAAACACTTCCAGCAATGGTTGAGTTGAACTCTCCACTCTCTATACGACCGAGTTCAGGGAGGAAATATGATATGTGATGAAAATCCCCCCATGGCATTCCAGATCCGACCATTTACTCTATAATAGCCTCGTTTGATAGCAAGACAACATATAGAAAGTCCTCAGAGCTTGAATATTTTATAGCCTAAACAGGCGCAGGAAAAATATCATCCTCCTTCGTGATTGAGGGATTTTGATCTAGGTTTGTCGTGGCATGTTGAATGGATTGGTAAGTTATTTCAATTTCATACAAAGATTTGCTCATCTTGGCATGGACTCCACCTTTAATCGATCTAGCTGGTGAGGGTAGCGTCCATGTGTTATCCATATATGATGTTCTAAATGAAGCGACCCTAGCGATGAGAGTCTTAGAACCTGACTCATGAAATTCGGTTGGAGTGGAACGAACGTAAAACTCAGTGCATAAAAATTAAAATATCCCATGAGCAAAGGATACATTCCACAATCGATGCTCTATGTTTTCATCTGAGAGTTTTCGATCCACGGGACAGTGGATCTAGGACTAGATTCCCCATCGCAAAGGTTGGATGCCACCTGGTCGATTTTTACTATTATCCCCTTGTAGGGAAAGAATATCATGTGAAAAATTGATGAGATGACAGTTGTCATAACATAACACGAACTTCTTCCTAAAAAGAAGTTATATTTGAGTAGTGCATCGACTACTTCAAGCTCAACACAAACAAATTTCCCCCCTAGTTTGACTAGACAAACAGGAATGAGACCGTGTGGTCGAAATGATCATCCACCAAAGGTATTCAAGAGCGTAGAACAATGTTTAAGTTCAAGAGAAACTATATCCTTCCAACCTGACAAGGAACTTACGCATATGGAAGCACCCTCATCAACAACAATTCTCTTAACCAACAAATTGGTGCAAATGACACCATTCTAGAAATTTATGTGATAGAGAAGGTGAGGCTTCACTTCAGTAGCATCAAAATTCATTACGAGATGACTCGAAGAATAAAAAACTCCTAAGGAATACAATAAGGAAGCATGTTACGAGGGGAAACTTTGGATAAATTCCAAATAAGACATTATATAAGGCATCTGGGCCAAATATTCCACCATCGAATAATTGGGGGTGACTCTGGAATTAGGGTTATGCATTGTCCATTTATAAATACCCTTTGTTATGTGTGGCGATGTATCTTTATTGGGATTATCTATGTGGATAGAGGCTTGATCCTCTCAAGATTTCTTACCCTTCTCGATCGAATATGGGTTATCATAACTTTGAGATCTCGTTGACACATATACATACATTAGCTTCGAGTGGCTAATAATATTCACTACTTCCTAATAACCATTAGATGAAGGCACAATTGACATTCCCCCTTGTGGGTTGAAGTTGGAAGAGTGAACTTGAAAATGTTTCCCTTGTGAAAAGGGGTTCTTCAACACAACAAGTTGTTGTTGTTGATTCAACTTTATGATACGTTAGGCTTCTTCCATACATGGCCACTGATGTGTAAGGTGATCTTCGTTACAAATTTATGAAAAATCACCTTCCTTTTTTCATCTTTGGCCCCCTTAACATTCTTATCAGATTTTTTGTTATTGCCCCCATTACCCTTCTTTCCTTTTCCTTTTTTATTTTTGTTGGGTTTCTAAGGACCCTTCAAAGTATTCATTTGCATAGAACGCACGTCGGAATACTAGGCAGTGAGGGTGGTCGATCTATAGGCTGGACCAACCATAGGTTGTTCAATAAAAAGCTTATGCATCTAGCTTGTAGCCAAATATGTACATTTAGTTTGGGTAGAATCCATTATTCTATCAACATGTGGGTTAGACTTTGTATTTTCCAAGTTTGGAGTATACCTATGTGCATTCGGCATAATATCATAGAGAATGCTCGATTGAGAGTATTTAATATCTAACCGTTGCTCCCTAAATATTACATGTTCCTCTGAAAATACCCCCAAAGTTGCAATGTCCTTCGAAATATAAGGGAGTAGAGATTTCATGAAACATTCAAGGAGAAACTATGTTGGGACCATAGCCTTAATCATGATTTTCCTCCTCCTCCATTCCTGAATGTGATAAAAAATGTATGTGTCATTATCTTTCTCATCATTTGAAAAGAATTGTGTCTTGACATCATACCAGACATGGAGTTGGAAATGGTTTAGGAAAACCATGTCTAAATCACTAAAAGTTGAGTATTTCCCCCTCTTATGTTCGATATACCACTTGGAAATGCTTGCAGTGAGAGTACATTGGAAAAAACACAATCTAATCAAATGTTCATTGAGCGAGTTGGACAAGCACCACAAGTTGAACGTCGTAACATGGTCATTTGGGTCCTCGTGACCTTCCCCATCGAATGTTGGAATTTGTGAAGGTAGTTTGGTCAGTACCATAAGCCAGCTATGGTCATGAATAATAGGATCATTCATCAACTTGGACAAATATGGAAAATGCAATGTTGTCAAAAATGGTAGCCTAGGCTACATCATTGACTGATTGGTAGCCTGAAAAGAAGATCTTGGGTTGTAACTAGCACCAGGTTGTCATAAATAGTTTTATATTGAACTAGATCTTGGGATAAATCCTTTATGTCCATAGTTAAATGGAGGAACTCCTCCACCCATATGATTCCCAAAATAAGAGTTGAAGTTTCCCCTAGTGGACCCCCCATACATAGGAACAAATCAAGGTGTGTGGGCAGATTGATGGGGAAAGGGGTTTCCCCCTTGCCAAATCCCTTGAAAGATATTATAGTGACCTTAGAGAGGGGTACTCCCAAATGGCACCCCTTTCAAAGAAAAAAATCCTTTCCAGGGGACAAATTGAGCTTGGAAGGGGTTTCCCCCTATCGACACTGTGGATGTGGTGAAAGGGTTTCTCCTGAACCCAGCGTAAAGTGTGAATGCCATCGATGTAGATGACATACTAGAGGATTTATATATGATACCCATAGAGGCACCCCAACCCCAGGAGGGGTTAGGGATGAAAGGTTAGAAAGATTGCTTCCCATGAATGGGGTTAATGGACGAAAATGACCCCCACCCCAAGGGACATCTTTGTAAAGAGATGAGGTGCTCCCATAACCAACATTCGAAGACTGGGACATTGTCTAAGAACTAACCAACACATTAAGTGTATCCATTGATGAGATTCCATAAGAGAAAATGTTCATTGTATATGGAAATGATGTGACTACACTCGAAATTTGAGTGGGATCGACGACCGCCAAGGCAATTATGGTGCTCATTGCGGTGATGGTGGATTGAACCAAATTTTTCATTTTTTATGGCATACTAGGGGGAAATATTCCCCCAGTAACTATCATTGAGGTTGGAGTTGTAGGGGCTCCCAACCATGACACTGGTGTAGTGTCATCCATAGTGGTCTAGTGGAGAGGGCTACTATAAAAAACATTTGTTCTGTGAGGTGATACTTGTATGAATAGCAATGAAAAAGTCCTGGATAATGGAGAATTGAAGTGAGGGTTGAAATCCTCACCACCAAGATCCTCAACAATTACCTCCACCTAAAAACTTGCCAATTGACCTACCTCATCAGCCTCTTCCATGTCATAAATTGACAACTCAACACCTTTCGCATGTCCAGTATGATCCCACTGCCATGTTAGTAGTACGGTCTACATAGTCATACTGTACGGATTGCATTTTTTTCCCTATTTTGAAAAGTGGAAAGAACATGATATCTCCCGCATATGATGTATCTTTGATCCTGTTCAAGTTGCGTTGGGATCATGAGGATGAGATATACACCATGAATTTGTTTTTGATCAATTCCAATCACTTTGATTTTTTAAGTATACTTTGATCCCCTAGATCACTCCTCCCCATTAGGAAGCTTTTGGACCTCCAAAATACTACTTTCAGTCAATCTAAGGATGAGGGTACAATTTCCTCACCTTTCCAGCATCAATCCATTTATCTTTGCTTGGATTTGTGCCTTTAATACAAACACAAAGGTATTCCACATTCACTCGTTCTGAATTTCTCATCCTCCTATCAAGGATTGTATTCTCGTGCAATTCTAAACGATATTATGGTGATAATTCATATATGGAAGGAATATTAACATGCTCTCCTTGATCATCAATCAAAGGAGGATCATACAATCTCAAATTCTCAACATTAACAATTGCATACATTTTCATATAAGGAGGCAAATCCAAATGGAAGGCATTGTTACCAATCTTTTCAAGAATCTTGAAAGGTCCATATCTAATTGGTTTCAGATTTTTACCTTCTCCTTTAAGCCTCTCCTTGCTCATGTAAAGCCAAACTTCATCTCCAACTTGGAAATTGTGATCAACATGATGTTTTTCATGTCTTGTATTGTACGTGGCTTGACTCTTTTCCAACTATTCTTGTACCATTTGATGCACCAACTGAATTTGTTCAATGAACTTATTTTCTCTATCAATGTCATAATGACCATCAATATCAATATCCTTCCCAAAGCTAAAATCTAAAATAGATTTTGGAAAATAACCAAAACATGCCTCAAATGGAGATGTTTGATTCGAAGAGTGCTTAGCCCAGTTATAGAGTACTTAGGATGTTTGTTGCAATAACCATGAAGCAGATGTACTATTGTTATATTAACCACTTTTGTTTGACCATCGATTTGTGGATGAAATGTTGTGCTCTTTTTTAGCTTTGTGTCCATCAGTGCCCATAATCTTAACCAAAAGTTCCCAATAAATTGAGAATCTTGATAATAAATAATGGATTTGGGCAACCCAAAAATGTACCCAAACATGTTGAACGAACATTTCTTTCATTTGCTCAACTGTAACATGCTTATTACAAGGCATCAAAATACACATTTTGTTGAAGCGGTCAACCACAGCATAAATATAATCATGATGTTTTTTTGACATAGGTAGACTTCCTACAAAGTCCATGGAAATGCTTTCCCATGGATGAGAAGGAACAGGAAGTGGAGTATACAAACCCAACTTTTTATTGCTAGGATTACTTGTAGCACATAAAGAACATCCTCTTACTTATCTTGAAACAGTTTTGTTCATTTTAGGCCAATAGAAATACCTTTGCAAATTAGCCACTGTCTTGCCTACACCAAAATGGCCAGCAATAAGAGAAGAATGTGTTTCCCTTATGATGTTGACTCTTTGACCCTGTGGAATACATAGCTTTCCAAGATAATACAAAATATTATCATGCACATGGTAATCCAATTCCTCAACTTGGTTAGAATGACTCAAAGTTGCATAAGCCTCCTTAAAATCAACATCTAAAGCATATTGTTCAACATAGATCTCATGCATGGTAGAATAATGCTTAAGAATAAATGAAGCAAGTCTAACAATAGGCCTAGAAAGCATATACACAACTTTGTTATAAACACCTTTCTTATACATGATAACCAAGTGGAATGGTTTTAGAAAACTCATCCATCTGAAGTGCTTTGCTTGTTGTAGCTTTGTCTGTTATTGTAAGTATTGCAATGGTTGATTATCTGTGTTAGTGATATTTTATTTTACCAACAAATAATGTTTCCATTTTTTCACACTTTACACCAATGCATACAACTCCTTATCATATGTAGTATATTTAATACTAGCACCATTAAAATCTTCATAATGAAAACAAATGGGCTTAACATGTTACAAAAAGACTGTTGTCATTTCATAATTACTTGCATTTGTTTGGATCTCAAATGGTTGTCTCAAATTAGGAAGTGCAAGAACTGGACCTGAACTAATCTTCTCCTTTAATGCATCAAAATATTCTTGTTTCTTTCCTCCCCATTGGAAAACTTGCTTGATTCTTGTCATTGCATGTAATGGAGCTGCAATTGAAGATAAGTTGGCAATAAAATTTCTCCAATATTGGGATGCTCCCAGAAATCTTCTTACCTCTGTCACATTCTTGGGCTTGAGCCAATCCAAAATGAATTTGACCTTGTAAGGATTAATTTTCAATTCTCCTCCTCCAACAATATGTCCCAAGTAAATAAGTGAGGTATTTCCAAACTCACATTTAGACATCTTTAAAAACAACTTTTCTTTCTTCAAGGCATATAAAACTTGCTTTACATGCATGACATTCTCTTCACTAGATTTTCTAGATATGAAAATTTCATCCAAGTATAAAATCACACAATCATCAAGAAAAGGTCGTAAAACATCATACATCACTCTCATGAATGTAGCAGGAGCATTACAAAGACCAAATGGCATAACCATCCATTCAAACGAACCTTTCTTTGTTTTGAAATTTGTCTTCCATGTGTCTCCTTCAACAATCCTAATCTTATGATATCCACTTCTCAAATCCAACTCATTACAATACTTAACATCTTTCAATTGATCAAGAAAAACATCAATCCTAGGAATAGGATAATGATTCTTTATCGTAATCTTGTTCAAGGCTCTGAAATATACACACATGCACCATGTACCATCTTTCTTTGGCACTAAAACAATTGGTGACCCACATGGAAATGTTATTTGCATGATAACCCCTTTGTCAAGAAACTCTTGGATTTGTTTTTTAGTTTCATCGTTCTCCATGACTGACATCTTGTATATACCAATGCTTGGAAGATGACAATATTTCTCCAATTGTATCTCATGTTGGATACCCCTTTTTGGAGGCAATCCTTTTGGTTCCTAAAAAATATCATCATATTGGTTAACAACCTCATATAAATCATATTTCAACTTTGCATCACAAGCTTGGAAATATTAGTTTTCAACATTGTCTTTGGGTTTGATCATCAATAGGTCAAAGTTATTACTAGCATCAACTAATCTCTTCATTTGTCCAGCATTTACAAGTGACAAATTCAACTTCTTTGAATGTTCTCTAACAATGTACTCAACTCCATTTAAAAAAAAAATGATATATGTTCTAATGATGATGAAATATGGCTCTCCTATCATATAAATATCATCTTCCCAACACAATACCACAAATATCCAATGTAATAACATCAAGCTCTACCTCATCTATAATGTTTGCACTGATGGAAAATCTAAGTTTACATCTTCTTGTCACATGCAACTTGGAATTGTCATATATCCATCCTAGAGGATATGGTTTAGCATGTGGAGTATTTTCCAAATGAAATTTCTTAACAATGTCTTTAGATATGAGGTTTGCTTGAGATACAATATCAAAAAGAGTATCTATCTTGGTATTCTTTGAAATAAACCTTATGTGGAAAATCTCTATTCTTTATTTTTCATGTTGAGTTTCATTGAGGCTACTACTACTTGAATAACTAGTACTTGCAATAGAATCCTTACCTTGAAAACCCATGGATGTAATTTTTGTTTCATCTCCCGAATCAGAACCTAAATCATGTTGTGTAGTTGCAATAGTCTTTGGTTTTCCTTTGTTGTTGAACTTTTTGGGTATCATTTCAGGATGAAGTTTGCAACAATGATCTTCATCATGGCCATCTTTTGAACAGTGTTTACATGAGATTTTCTCTCCCTCTTTCTTGACGGGAGCATTATTTCTTCCATTTCCTTTGAATTTCCTCTTTCCCTTGTTTCCCTTAACAAATGGTTTCTTATTTCCCTCTTGAGATACATTCCTCCCTCTTTCTTCTAAATAAATTGCATGTACACAAAATTCATCTATATTTGTAGGTTTAAGAATAAGTATTGTGTGCCTCAAGTAGTTATGCAATCCTCCAATGTATTTGAGTAAAGTTTCTTGAGAAGATAAATCTATACCCAAAATAAAAGATCTTCTTGTAAATTCTTGAGTGTAGCTTTGCACACTTTTCCATTTAGCTTGTCTGAAATTTTTCCAATCAATAATATCTTTCTGCATGTATGCTAATGGATAAAATTGTCTCTTAAGTGAAACAGTAAAATTATTCCAAGAGGATAAAACTTTACCATGTTTCTCGATGTCCTCTTTAGTTTTGGATTCCAACCAAATGAGTGTTGCAATTTCCAATCTAAGATAAGCAAGTTGAATCTTAGATTCATCATATTTGATTTTTTGTATCCTACAATACACTTCAATCTGACGAATACAAATATCCAATTTCTCAGCATTTACCTCTCCATTGTACATAGGAAATTCAAACTTAATATCAAGCTTAAGAAAAGGAGTTTGTGGAGGAATTTTGCCATGTTCTTTTGGAGAATTTGGAGGTGGTTGTGAAATGGTAGAAGAAGTGGAAGATGGAGGTGAAGGAAGTGGAGCATCACCATTCCCTCCATTTCCTTTTGGAGTTTTATCACCTCTATCTTTATTACTTCTTGGAGGATTTGAGCTTTCACCTTGCAACCTTGCAATTATTTCGTCAAATAAAACTTTCACCATTTCTGTGATATCATAAAATGCTTTTTTGAAAGTTTCATCTTTTGAAGTAAGATTTTCATGACTCTCCTCATGAGCCATACTTGGTGAATGTCTCCTTGAAGCTTGAGGTGATTGTGTAGTTCTCCTTCTTGGAATTTGATAACATGGCTCTACAAGTTGACCTTTTCCTCTTGTGAGATTCAACCTTGTAAGCATCAAAAAACAAACACTTGCAAACAATCAAACCTTCAAAAGCCTATGCTCTAATACCAACTTGATATGAAAATGAAGAAGGCTTGTGTTTACAAATTTGCAAGTGCAAAAAAGTTATGTGATTTAGGAAATAGGATCAAGTTGCAAAGACACAAAACTTAATGAGTTTTTACTTAACATGAACATAATAAGAAGACATAACACTCATCAAAATTAAGCACATTAACACAACAAAATGATAAAGGAGTTCACCCCTCTATTGGGCTACATCTCCTAGTCCAGCTTCCAATGGATCATTTTAATTAATTCTCAAAGTGTCAAAATCGGTACTTTACAATGCTCAGAATGCAAAATAGATGGCTTCAATGACTCCAGAATGTCCAAAAAACGCTAGTTGGGCTCTTCCTTCACCTTGTTTGGCCAAACACTGAGAAAAATACAACTATGGATGTTTTCCCCAATATGTTGTTTTCTCTGCTCGCCAAAACCCACCTGTCTGTGAATAACTCAGCTCTCGAGCATTTCCTATGCCAAAAACCCATCACGCACGCACGTTCCTCAAATGGTGGCTAACTTTCGAATGGTTAAGGGGCTTGGCACCTTTTCCGGTAGAGATGTCAGTCACATGGCCCATGTGGCCAAGTGTCGACCTAAACTTAGACTCTCATGGACTGGTTCGTTGGTGTTTACCATGCCACTATTCATATGCTAGAGTTTTCAGTGTAGAGTGACTAGTGTTAGGGCTAGGCCCCAACCCTTTTCCACCTAGACCAAACATTACATCAAACATAAATACAAGTTCAAAGGTATAGGGTTAAGAAACATGTGGTATAAGGGATGGTGGCCTTACCTATGAAAATAATTTTCCATGCTAGAGGTCCCAAGTTCGACCTCGCGGACTCCAAAACAATTTTACACCATAAACCAATGACGGGGTGCCACATGGAGGCCCTTGGTTAGGCCACATGGAACCTTCCCATTCGCCTTCCAATATGACATGTGTCAGTACCAGATTGGTCCACCTCAACACTTGCCAATTCACCTTCCACATCATCACTTGACATCTCAACACCTACCACATGTCCAATACGGTTCCATTTTCACGTCAATAGTACGATCTCCACAGTCAGATTGTACGGACTATATAGTCAACATTTTTTTTGCCTTTTTGTAAAATTTGACATAACAGGATATCGGTAACATACGATGTCCATTTGAGCTCATTCAAGATGCGTTGGGATCATGACGACAATATTTATGCCATGAATCTACTTCGAGAAATTCTGAGCACTTCGATTTTTTGAGCATATTTTGAACCCCTGGATCACACCCTCCTCCCTATATCTCTCTCCCTCTCTCTCACTATCACTCCTCTCTTTCTCTCCTACATATACCAAAATTTTCTCTTTCTCATTGTTAGTCTCACTCTCACTATATCCCCCTCCCTCTCTCTCCTCTACTATCTCCCCATTTATCTCTTTATATATCTCTTCCACCCTATCCCTATATCTCCCCCCTTCCTCTCACAATAAATCTCACTCTCTCTCCACCCCTTCCTTCATCCCTCTCTCTCTCCCCCTCCCTCTCACTATCTCGCTTCTCTCTCTCCCATACATCCACCC
>ML779446.1:406353-432904 GCA_009831015.1 Picea engelmannii
TGCACTCTTTATGTCCCTCTCTCTCCCCTCCCCTCTAACACTCTCTCCATCTATCCCTATTTCCTTCTCCCTCTCCACCCCACTCTCTCGTCTCTCTCTCTTTACCTCTCTCCCTCCCTCCCTCCATCTATATCAACCTTTATACGCCCCTCTCACTCTCTACCTCTCTTCCCTCCATATCTATATACCCCACTACCCCATTTATGTCTTCACCTCCCTCCACCTCCCTTCCCTCTCTCCCCCCCTTCCTCTCACTCTCTCTCCATACACCCTGTATTTATATCCCTCTGATGCAGGAGCATCGTAAGTAGCCAGCCAAGAGAGCATGAAGGTAGAAGACATCTGGAGGAGCGCAGCACACATTTTACACGTTTTGAAATGTTTTTGAAAAAATAAGAAGCGGATATTAATGTAATAGCTAGAAACGTACTTGCATTTATATCTGGTTGTTGTAAACAGATCATGAGTGATGTGCTCTCATCTGTCAATGTAAAAGGCATTTAAGTCTGATTAATGAAAGTAGGTAGTTTTGAAATAAGAGATTAGATAGTTTAGAAGTGTAGGAGGGAAAATGGATATAGACACCCTCACTCTTGTATTATTGTATCTTCTGTAACATTATCAACATTGAGAGTTGTAGCAGAGAGCAATAGAGAAGAACCCATGTATAGGAGTATTTGAGTTAATATATGAAGCTTTGACTCAGATTTCATGGTGTTATGATGTTTTTTGTTTACATATGTTGAATGGTATGCTTACAATTGTTTTATTCTCTTTGTTATACCTTTGCTGCTATTCTATGTTGAATGTATGATTTCATGTTGAATGTATGATGTCTGACAGAGAAGAATGAGTTTCAATTGTTTCTCTTCCTGAGATAAGTTCCTGTAAGGAGTGCAGTGAAACGTCCACAAGGTGTGCATTGACAAGGGTTCTGAGTTTTATCTCAGAAAGATCAGGAGGGATACCATTGTTCTCATTCCCGCAGAAGTGCAGGTGAAGCACAAGGCCATGCAAGGTGTGTGCAGGCTATTTGAAACATTAGAATTTATTAAATAAGGGAAACGTTGAAGGACCACTGTTGCAAAGAGTGCACAGGGTCGAAAACTCAAATAACCTGAAGTTATTTGGGAAGTTGCCACAAGGAGTGCGAGCAGGAACCTTTTGGAAGCCTTGAGTTTGGAAGTGAAAGATCAGAAGGGTTAGTACCTTTGAAGAGTTCAAAGGGAGATGGGGATTGAAGCCTTCATATAGAAGTTAATTTCAGAAGGAGAACATTCAGTCGTTTGGGAAGAAGTAATTGAAGCATGAATCGAGCGATCATAATTCTCTGTGGAGAACTCGCGAAGTTGTGAGGACCGTAGGATCCAGTGAAGTTGCAAGGCAGTTAGGAGTTGGAATAACTCACCACCCTAGCATCAAGAATCAACGTGAGTTGTTGATCTCATCTCAACCCACGTTGTTGGATCATAACGTGAACTCGAGGTTTGGGAATTTGGAGGCCAGACCAAATTTCTTAGTTTGCGTGAAGTTATGAGTTGCAAGGAACAGGGAAGGAATATCCAACCATTGGATCCGAGCTACGGGATGACCGTCGGATCAGAACTTCCAAAGGGTATCATGTCTCGGGAGTTCAGAATTTGAAAGAAATTATTTTTGACTGCAGAAGTCAAGAGCTTGAGAGTTGTGAGGGCTCGTGCAACACATGGCATGTCCACTTGGTGGGAACCATGTGGTTGATAGGTGGCATTACAATAAAATTCCTGGAGAGAGGTAGAAGTGGTGACAAGTGGTGGACACGTGTCATTTGAAAAGGGTCAAACCATCGTTGACTTATCGCGAGTCGCGGATTCGCAAGGGAGGAGCAGGAGAAATCAACACTTCACCTCGCAAAGTTGTGAGTTGCGAGAGGCGCTAGAGTTAGGCTCTATCTGGTGGTCGCTTAAAGAAGCGCTAACGAGAAGGGAGGTATACCCATATCGTCATCTTGGGTATCGGGAGTTTTGAATAGAGGAGTCGAGGGTCTTCAATCCACGAACTCGCGAGTTGTAAGTTGCGAAAGGCGCTTGCACCAAGGCCCAGTTGTGGTCGTGTGAGGGTGAAGCTCGCGCCTAGTGCTTGTTCGCACTGGTGGGGTTTCTGAAGGACCTATGGATACACTCTTTTGTGTGTGAGAATTTCCCGTATGGAAATTGAAGAGTCAATCCGACTCAGAGGAGAATTAGAACGATCTTATGCAAATCTCAGCCCGAGGGTTGGGGGTCTGTGCCAAGTTTGGTATCAGAGCCGCAAAAAAATTTCTTTGCTTTCTGTAGTAGAGAGAAGAGAGAAATTTTTCAGCCATGCCGCTGAGAAGAAGAGATAGACCGATGCCTGATCCAGCAGTGCAGAGAGAAATGTGTGAATTACGTGCTAAGCTTGATGCCATGGAGACAACACAGAGGCACACAGTTGATGCTAGAGATATCAGTGAAGCTGAAAGTGAAAATGAAGCTAGACACGAAGGAGAAGAAGTTGCGGTCGAAGATGTTGTGGATGAATGCCTATTCAGAGCTATTGCAAGGATAGGTGCCAGAGCAAAGATGGAGATTCCCATGTATGAGGGGAACTTGGATGTTGAAGAACTTCTAGACTGGATTAGATCTCTAGATAAATACTTCAACTATGAGGATGTCGAGGAAGACAAGAAATTCAAACATGTTGTCACTAGACTTAAAGGGCATGCAACACTAGGTGCGATGAACTGCAGGATGACAGACGCTGCAAAGCAAGAAGAGAATCAAGATCTGGGATAGGATGGTTACAAAGATGAAATCCAAATTTATACCCAAGGATTATCAAATCACCCTATTTCAGAGGATGCAGAATTTGAGACAGAAGCTGATGTCAGTGAAAGAATACACTGAAGAATTCTACAGGATAAACATCAGAGCAAGTCATCGGGAAAGTGATGATGAAAATGTTTCATGATACGTGAATGGTCTGTGATATGACATTCAATACGAGATGTGCATGATGACCCTTTGGACTATGGAAGATGATTATCATATGGCTCTGAAAGCTAAAGAGAAGCTGAGCCAAAAGAAAGGTCAAAGAGGTCGAGGTAGAAGTCAAGCTAGAGGCAAAACAATTGCCCAAGACAGAACTCAAAAACCTGAAGAACAGGGGAAGAAACCACAAACTCAACATGAGAGAGGAGGAAGATCAAAGAGAGGGCAGTATGCTGATAGGGATACTTTTCCTCAAGCTAGAGGAAGAGGAAGAGGCAGAGGCGGTGAAGTAAAATGCTTTGTCTGTGGAAATATCGGACATAAGTCCTATGAGTGTCTAGATAAGAAAAAAGATGGTGGTGAAACTGACATTGCAGAAGCTCATGACGGAATGTTGAGGGAGAAGATGCTAAGGGTGAAAGATATTTGATGATGCGGAAAGTTCTCTTGAAGCCAGAGAAGGAGGCAGAGAACCTAGCCCAAAGAAACAGTCTATTTAGGAATTCTTGCAAAACTAAGGACAGAGCATGCAAGGTCATAGTGGACAGTGGTAGAACAGATAATCTAGTATCTACAGATATGGTAGAAAATATAGACCTGGAAACTATTGTACATCCAAGCCCATACAGAGTTTCGTGGCTACAAAAAGGACATCAGGTAAATGTCACTAAACAGTGTTTAGTCGAATTTAAAATAGGGGGATGTAAAGATGAAATATTATGTGATGTCATTCCCATGGATGTTTGTCATATATTGTTGGGTAGACCATGGCAATATGATAGAAATGTGATTCATGATGGGATAAAGAACACGTACACCTTGGAGAAGAATGGGAGGACACACATGTTGTTGTCGATTAAAAACCAAGAGGTGAAAACAGAGATGAGCAACACTGTACTTCTCATGAGTGGGAAGGAACTTCTTAATGAGGTTAAGAAGAAGGAAGACACACAATTTATTGTGGTTAGGAAGCCCATAATTGTTTTGACCAATACAAGGATAGATGATCTTCCAGAATAAATCCAGAAGTTGCTGGAAGAGTTTGTTGATATAGTAGTGGACTAACTACCTTGTTCGTTGCCACCTATCAGAAGTATAAGCCATCACATAGATCTTATACCTGGAGCTAGTTTACCAAACAAGGTCGCGCACAGGTTGACGCTGCAGGAAAATGAGGATGTCAAGAGACAAGTTCAGGACTTAATGGACAAAGGATTGATTTGGGAGAGCTTGAGTCCATGCGTTGTTCCAACAGTGCTCAGCCCAAAGAAATACGGAGGCTGGAGAATGTGTACAGACTCAAGGGCGATCAATAAGATTACTATCAGATACAGATTTCCATTGCCATGGATGGATGGCTTGATGGATTGCTTGAGTGGAGCAAGATTTTTTTCAAAGATTGATTTGAAAAGCAGATATCATCAGATTAAAATGAGATAAGGTGATGAATGGAAGAAAACACTCAAGACAAATGAGGCGCTGTATGAATGGCTTGTCATGCCATTTGGCTTAACAAATGAACCCAGTACTTTCATGATATTGATGAACGAAGTCCTGAAGGATTTCATAGGGAAATTTGTCATTGTATATCTTGATGATATATTAATTTTCAACAAGACAGAAGCAGAGCACTTAAGGCATTTAGCTGCAGTGATGAGGAGATTACAGCAAGAGAAATTGCTGATTAATATGAAGAAATCATCATTTATGAGGAAAGAACTCATTTATTTGGGTTTTGTTATCTCTACGAATGAGTTGAATATGGATCCCGAAAAGGTAAATGCAATTAAGAATTGGCCATCACCGAAAAGTGTGTTTGAAGTTCGAAGCTTCCATGGTTTGGCAAGTTTCTACAGGAAATGAATTCGAAACTTCAGTGGAATTAGCACACCAATGATGGATACAGTGAAGAAAAGACACAAATCTTTTCACTGGACAGAAGAAGCAGAGAAGAGTTTCAATCTGCTGAAGAAGAAGATCACGAAACAACCAATTCTGGTTTTGCCAGATTTTAACAAGACATTCCAAGGCAAGTGTGACACGAGTGGATTTGCAATTGGAGTGGTCTTGAGCTAAAATGATAGGCCAATTGCATACTTCAGTGAAAAACTAAATGAAGAGAAGATCAAGTACTCAACATATGACAAAGAATTCTATGCAGTCATACAAGCGTTGAAGAAATGGAGACACTATTTGGTTCCCAAAGAGTTTGTTTTGTACAGTGATAATCACGCTTTACAATTCGTGACTCAATAGGAGAAGTTGAACCAAAAGCATGCTATATGGGTTGAATTCATGAAGAATTTTTCTTTTGTAATCAATCATATTTTTGGAACTTCTAACAAAGTTGTTGATGCTTTGAGCAGGAAATGTTTGCTTATGCAGGAATTCAGAGTCAAGAATTTGGGTTTTGATAACCTCAAAGAAATGTACAGAGATGATCCAGATTTTAAGGAGGCATATGAGGCATATGAGAATCCAGTTCTCAGGGAAAAAAGCCAATGGACTAAGTATATGATCCAGGATGGGTTATTATTCTGGGGCAATCGGCTATGTATTCCAAAATGCTCCATGAGGGAGAACCCGCTGAAGGAAAAACACAGTGGAGGATTGGTCAGACACTTCGGTCATGATAAGATGTTCTCAAAGTTGAATGGCTCATATTTTTGGCTAGGGATGAGGAAAGATGTTAAGAAATTTGTGGACAGATGCAGGATTTGTCAGCACACAAAAGGGAAAAGGCAGAACACAGGGTTATATCAACCATTACCCATACCAGAAAGGCCGTGGGACGCAATGAGCATGGATTTTATATTGGAACTACCAAGAACACAAAGAGGATGTGATTCGATCTTTGTGGTAGTCGACATATTTTCAAAGATGGCACATTTCATACCATGCCAGAAAACCAGTGACGCAACTCATATTGGGAACCTTTTTTTCAAGGAAGTCGTCAGACTTCACGGCTTACCAAGGAGTATCGTTTCTGATCGGGATACCAAATTCGTAGGGCATTTATTGAGGACCTTATGGAAAAATCTGGGGACAAGTTTGTCTTTTATCTCAGTGTATCATCCTCAGATGGATGGACAGACAGAGGTCGTGAACAAAATCTTGGGAGATTTTCTAAGGAGCTTAGGGACTGAACACCACAATCAGTGGGATCACATTCTGCCACAGGAAAAGTTTTCTTACAATGATTCACTCAACATAAGAACAGGGCAAAGTCCATTCTAGATTGTATATGGAATGCATCCAAGGGGTGTTTCTGAATTGAAATATTTGGAACAAGATGAATTTAGGAGTGTTAGTGAAGAGAACCTTGCAGAAGGAATGAAAGAGCTTCACAGCCGAGTTAAGAAGCGATTGCAGAGTTCAAGTCAAGAATATAAGCGGAGAGTAGATCAACACAGGCGAGAACTTCAATTTGAAGTTGGTGATCTGATTCTTGCACATCTGAGGAAGGAATGGTTCCCAAGGGGAACGTATAATAAACTAAAGATGAAAAAGATTGGACTCTGCAAGGTCGTAAGGAAATTTGGGGCAAACGCATATGAGATTGAATTACCCGATGGGGTTAGAATCTCATCGATATTCAATGTTGCAGATTTGTACCCTTACAGAGCTGAAGAAGCAGGAGCAGAAGATGACCAGAAAGAAGTTCAATGGATGAAACAAATTCCTGTAGCTGAAAAACCACAAATGGAAAGCATAATTGACAAAAGGGTTAGTAAAAGGACTAGGAGGAAAGAGTATTCTGAATACTTGGTCAAATCGAAGGGACATACAGTTGAAGATGCCAGTTGGGAAGATGAAGCAAAAATTCATAGGCATGGATAGACTGTGCAAGAGCTCATGAACAGGAGTTCATGAAAATTTTCAAGTGAGGGAGTATGATGCAGGAGCATCGTAAGCAGCCAGCCAAGTGAGCATGAAGGCAGAAGACAGCTGGAGGAGCGCAGCACACATTTTACACATTTTGAAATGTTTTTGAAATTTTATATTTTTTTTGTTTGTTAATTAGTCTGGACCTTCTTGGCATCGAGATTAACCTTTGGCTTGAGGAAACACGACTCAGGGGCATCGAAGCTGTCAAAATCACCTGGGGATCGCACCCGGCATGAGCCACACCAACCCTTAACATGGTTGGATTTTTTGTCCCCGCAGATTTCGAACCGGTGACTTATCATCACGGAGTGGCTTAACAACACACTCCATCACCGACTGTCCTACACCTCGGGGACTAAATTTTTTCTGAAAAATTAAGAAGTGGATATTAATGTAATAACTAGAAGCGTACTTGCATTTATATCTGGCTGTTGTAAACAAATCGTGAGTGATGCGCTCTCATCTGTCAATGAAAAAGGCAATTAAGTCTGATTAATGAAAGTAGGTAGTTTTGAATTAAGAGATTAGACAGTTTAGAAGTGTAGGAGGGAAAACGGATATAGACACCCTCACTCTTGTATTGTTGTATCTTCTATAACATTATCAACATTGAGAGTTGTAGTAGAGAGTAGTAGAGAAGAACCCATGTACGGGAGTATTTGAGTTAATATATGAAGCTTTGACTCAGATTTCATGGTGTTATGATGTTTGTTGTTTACATATGTTGAATGGTATGCTTACAGTTGTTTTATTCTTTCTATTATACCTTTGTTGTTATTATGTGTTGAATGTATGATTTCATGTTGAATGTATGATGTCTGAGAGAGAAGAATGAGTTTCGATTGTTTCTCTTCCTGAGAGAAGTTCTTGCAAGGAGTGCAGTGAAACATCCGCCAGGTGTGTGTTGACAAGGGTTCTAAGTTTTATCTCAAAAAGCTCAGGAGGGATACCATTGTTCTCATTCCTGCAGAAGTGTAGGTGAAGCACAGAGCCATGCAAGTTGTGTGCAGTCTGGTTGAAACCTTAGAATTTATCAACTAAGGGAAAAGTTGAAGGACCACTATTGCAAAGAGTGCACAGGGTCGAAAACTCAAATAACCTGAAGTTATTTGGGAAGTTGCCACAAGGAGTGCGAGCATGAACCTTTTGGAAGCCTTGATTTTGGAAGTGAAAGCTCAGGAGGGTTAGTACCTTTGAAGAGTTCAAAGGGAGACGAGGATTGAAGCCATCGTATAGAAGTTAAGTTCAAAAGGAGACCATTCAATCGTTTGGGCAGAAGTCATTGAAGCGTGAATCAAGCAGTCAGAATTCTTTGTGGAGAACTCGCGAAGTTGTGAGGACCGTAGGATCCAGTGAAGCTACAAGCTAGTTAGGAGTTGGAAGAACTCACCACCCTAGCATCAAGAATCAACGTGAGCCATTGATCTCATCTCAATGCACGTCATTGAATCATATCGCAAACTCGAGGTTCGGGAATTTGGAGGCCATACCAAATTTCTTGGTTTGTGCGAAGTTCCAAGTTGTGAGGAACAGGGATAGAATACCCAAACCATTGGATCCGAGCTACAGGAGGATCATCGGATCAGAACTTCCAACAGGTATCGTGTCTTGGAAGTTTGGGATTTGAAAGAAACTCTTTTTGACTGCAGAAGTCACGATCTTGCAAGTTACGAGGGCTCATGCAACACGTGGCATGTCTGCTTGGTGGGAACCACGCGGTTGACAGGTGGCGTGACAATAAAACGCTCGGAGAGAGGTAGAAGTGGTGAAAGGTGGTTGACACGTGTCGTTTGAAAAGGGTCAAAACATAGTTGACTTATTGCAAGTCGCGGATTTGCAAGGGAGGAGCAGGAGGAATGAACAGTTCAAGTCATGAAGTTGCGATTTGCGAGAGGCGCTAGAGTTAGGCTCTAGCCAATGGTCGCTTGAAGAAGTGCTAATGAGAAGGGAGGTATACCTGTATCGTCATCTTGGGTATCGGGAGTTTGGAACAGAGGAGTTGAGGGTCTTCGACCCACGAACTCGCGAGTTGCGAGTTGCGAAAGGCGCTTGTGCCAAGGCCCAGTTGTGGTCGTGTGAGGGTGAAGCTCGCACCTAGTGCTCATTCGCACATGTGGGGTTTCTGAAGGACCTGTGGATACACTCTTGTGTGTGTGATAATTTCCTGTAGGGAAATTGAAGATTCAATCCGACTCAGAGGAGAATTAGAACTATCTTGTGCGGATCTCAGCCCAAGGGTTGCGGGTCTGCGCCACCCTCTCTCTATCCCTATCACACTCTATCACACACACACTACCCTTCTCTCCATATAATCTCTCTCTCTGTCTCTTCCCCACATATACCCCTATCTCCCATCAGTAGCTATCACCCCATCTCTCTCTCTCTCTCTCTCTCTCTCTCTCTCTCTCTCTCTCTTCCCCAAATTCCCTCTCTCCTCCCTCTCTGTCTACCCCTATCTCCCTACCTCCCTCTATACTTTACTTTATCCCCCCCTCTCTCTCCTCACTCCTACTCACACTACCTCTCTCTCTCTCTCACCCTACAACACTCTCTCCCTCTCTCCCTCTTTCCCTCTCCCTCTCTACTCCACTCTCCCCCCCACTCTCTCTACTCTCTCCTCTCTCTCTCTACCTCTCTCCCTATCTCTCTACTATACCTCAATTCCCTCTATCTCTCTGTCTCTCCCGCACTCTTACCTCTCTCTATATCTACCCCCCCCACTCTCCACCATTTTCTCTTTTTATCTCTTTCTCCCCCCCTCCCTCTATACCCCTCTTTCTGTCCCCAATATTTCTCCTCACTCTCACTCTCACTCACTCTCTCTCTCTCTATCTCTTCCCCCATCTCTCCTCCCTCTAACACTATACATGTTTATCCCTCTTTCCCTCTCCCTCCCTACCCCACTCTTACCCTTCCCCCCCTCTCTCTACCTCTCTCTACCTCTCTCTAGAGGGAGGGGTAAGAGAGAGAGAGAGGAAGGTGGAAGAGAGAGAGAGAGAGAGAGAGAGAGAGAGAGAGAGAGAGGTGAAGAGAGATGGATAGAGATTCAGGGAGTAGAGAGAGAGAGAGGGAGGAAGAGAGAGAGGAAAATATAGAAAGAAGGGGGGGTAGTGGGGGAGTGTAACATCTTGGTTTTAAGGCTTATGAAATAAGAATGTATTATGTAATTATGACTTAGGTTGGTGAGCCAGTAGAGTTGAAAAGGGGCCAAAGTGCCTAGGAAATGTAATACTTCATATACATTAATAAAATACATCGTTGGATGCAATACAGACAAGGAAAAAAGAGATAGGGGGCTATGATTCCACGAGAGAGGGGCCTTGAGGGGATAAGTATTTTTATTATTATTTTATTTACACATAATTGATTTTATGGAGAAAAGGGGTTACATGAGCTTCTTGGGGGAGACCATGTGGTTCTTGATTTCCAAGTATTTATATAAACCCATCTTTGGTTTGGGTGGGGGTTCACTTGTTCTTATTAATTCATTGTTACATCTTTCTCACTCTTCATTTTTTGGGAGCCTCACTCTTGTTGCATTCTTATTCTCTTGGTTTAAACATGGATATAAATGGTTGTGTGAGGGTGGCTTGGTTTGAAGTTAGGGGATCGTTCTTCCCCTTGTTTCCTTGTATTCTTCCTCTTCACTCTCTCTAGCTATTTCGTGTGCTCTTAGGATGAACATGGAAACGAATGGCAGGAAGAGGACATCCATTGTTAAATGGCTGAAATAATTTTACTAATCATTCTAGGAGGAAATGGATGCCCGTGTGAATGATCTTGATGGCATCTCATATAGAACTATCCACAGTTGAGAATCCTTGGAGTTTCCAATAGGGATATTTCCTGACCATTAGCACAGGAGCCCTGGAGAGAAATGGAACAACCTTAGGGACTGCATGGCAGAGAAAGGTGTTCATTTATTTGGGTTGTGCAAGATGAAGGGGAAAGAGAACGGGAAATTAGGATTTGTTGTGTGGTTGGGAAACTTGAGAGATAGTTAGCCAACTGTGGTGTGTTTCTAGATTTGGCCTAGGACCCATCCTTGTGGATTCATAGCCCTGGCTTAGGGGTGACTTTCTATTGACAGTAAAAGAACATCAATGTCTATGGTTGGGAGGAACATCCTTGTAATGCAGCTAGTTGGTGGACATTTACTTGCAAATATAAGTTCTCCCTGTGTTTTTTGTATAATGTTATTCCACTATGTATTTAATTATCTTTGAGATATGTGTTTTTAATGTTCCTGTCTGTTGGTTATTTGTTGTGCATGGCACGTTGTTTTCTTATTTACGTTGTAGCATGAATATTGTCTTATTCATGTGGTTTTCATGCCTCTAACGTTCATGAATAGTTCTTTGATTTCGAGATAAGATCAGAAAACTGAGTCTTGGGACTACATCGTGCCTCGCCTACTGGTGGTTGGGTGTGTTGTAGTCATATTAAGTGACATAGCCCAACCTTTGGGTGGATGGGTACATTACAAGTGGTTGGGTATTTTACAACTTGGTATTAGAGCCCAGTTTCCAACATTGAGCTTAGATGGACCATGTAAGTTGAAATTGTAGTGTAATTTCACAGAGAATTTAAGTTACAGTGCGAGGAGGGCATTGAGAGAACACCTTGATTGTGTTCAGAAGCTCGGGAGTTTTAGAAATTTGAGAAAGATAGCAGAGGAAATTAATAAACCACAACAACCATGGTTTTGACCACAAAGTTTGGATTTGGGCCATTGGATCTGTTCAGGAGAAGAAAAATCCCTCACAGTCATCGGATCAAGGAAAGTAGCACAATTGTTAACCCCTCAAGTTCTTCGGATTTCGTTGCTTTGGATTTTTCAAGTCTTTGACAGAGAGGAGGAAAAATGCCCAAAGATCTGAAGTCCTAGAGTAAATCTACACCGTACATCATTTGGGAGAAGGTGAACCATTGGATCCCCAAGTGGCTCGACAGTTCGACACTACGAGGAAATTTGTTTGTGTTTGCGCAGAGGGAAGAGTTCCATGAAGTCCCGAAGTCCCAAACCAATACAGACCGTTCATTTTTATGGACACGTGTCTGCAAATTAGCAAGTATTCAGGAATTCGTCGTTCATGAGATTTATGGTGTAGAGTGGAGAAGTCTCCCGAAGGCCGAAGCACCGAATCTTTGGAGAGCGCCTATTCGATATTTCATCGATTCAGTGTTCAACAATTCGGGGGTTGGGTAGAATTCAATAGAAAAAACATCTGAAGCCCGAAGTTTTGAAGCTCCAGAGCCCTAAAGCTCTGGATAAAATATGTTTGGAAATTTGACGTTCGTGTTTTTTGAAGTGTTATAGTGTGAATTCTTTTGAATCCTGAAGATCTAAAGTGCCAAACTATTAAATTTTCAGAGAGCGGTGTTTCAAGGATTCCGAGACTTCGATGTTCAGGGGAAATGTTCTGTTGTGTTGCGAAAACCTTTGAATCTTGAAGTCTCGAAGCTCTTACCGACCGTGGATCTCAGCGAGGAGCGTGGACCATTGATTCTTGAAACCTTTGGGTGTTTTCCAGTTCGGCGTTCATAGGAAGTGAAGTGTTGTGTTGTAAGATCCTTCGAAGCCTAGAGTATCGAATTCCCAGAGCGCTAGAGTGACATGGCATGATGATGTCACCTAGGGTGACATAGACCCACTTATGCGTGCCATGTGTTAACTTGATTCGTGTCTTTTAAAGAGCTTATGTGCCAGTTGGAACTCAAAACGTGTCACTCGTTGATTGGGCCACATGTCATCTACATATTTTGACACGTAGCACCCCTAGTGCTCAGTTCTTAAGAAGACCCTGAGAGTTTAGAATTTCAGCGTTCGAGAGTTTTCAGGTGTGAAATTGTAAAGACCTCTAAAGCGTTAAGATACAGAGAGCTTCACCAGGAGTTCGTCAATTCGACATTTGGGAGAAATAAGGTATTAAGTTAGCGGATCTCCCGAAGACCAAAGTTTTGAAGTACTGGAGTCTCAAGGCTCTAGGGAACACCTATTTGAAAGTTCAGTGTTTGGGAAATGTGTTGTGTTATGATGAGAATTTATCTGAATTCTTGAAGCTTCAGAGCGTCGAAGTAGTAAATATCCGGGGAGCAAGGGTTCAAGAGTTTGCAGTTCGGTGTTCGGATGTTTTGAAGTGTTATGGTGTGAGACCCACGAAATCCTGAAGTCCTAGATTTATGGAGCCCGAGAGTCCCGAATCTCTAGATAAGCGATTTCCAGCTAAGCACATGTTCATAGTCGTGGTCATGTGGAACTTTGTTTGAAGGAAGCTCTTTTGTAGTATTTGAATTTTTGTATCAACTAAGAGGGATGAAAGTGTTTTTTTTTCAGGGAGCCGTAACTTTCAGCTCTGATATCCGATTAGGGCAAGAGTACAGTTGTTGGAAAGTTGATTTAGAGGATTTAGAGGAAATTAATAAGGGCTTGTTACAATAGGAAGATTGATATAATTTTCTTCATTAATTAAACATAAAAGGTACCTATAAATTTAATTGACAATTTTTGTATGATATGTATAATTCTAACTAGATGGTTTCTTGTAGATTTTGGTAGGATTAGAGGTATAATCAGATCAACTCCAGTCTAGGATAAGATGTTAGGGTCATGGAAGCATGACAGAGCTTACAAGGGTTGGATGAGGCAATCAAGAGCTACAGATAAAGTAATGAAAGGCAAACAAAGAACTCAAGAATAGTGGAATAAAGGTAAAGTTGGATATGATTTCCTAGGAGAGGCTGCTGAAAATAGAAGACATTGGTTCAATTATAGAATGGCCAAGTGAAACTTGGCTAGAAAGTGTTCATACCAAAGAACCATAGTGCAGATGAGTAGAATGGAAGCACACAAGGCAGGAAGGATCTGAAGGAGATCAAGGACAACCAACTACAACATAAATAGATAAATAAATAAGTGAATTAAAACAGAAATGCACTAGAGTGAATGAGGCATACAATGAAGTTAAAATACATATGCATTAGTAGGCATGCTAACAGTAAATTCTTGGTGCATATGGATGTGTAATTGCACATGATTGGATATGCATATAACATGCTTGTGAACTTAGAATAGTCTATTATTATGAAATAATGTTTAAGTATGACTAATGATGGATTATGTATTCAGGAAAAATGATATAGCAGGGTAAATATGTGGATGTTGTTACTTCTTATGATTTCCATCGAGGTGAAGACACATGAGGGTGGCAGGAATGGTGATCAAAATGATGAAGCAGGAAGTCTGTGAGATTCTACAAATATCAGTTGGTCAAATATCAACAAGTAGGTTGATAACAATGAGGAAGGTATTCATTTATTTTCTATTGATTCATACATGTTTAAGGGGATTGAGGTAATAATTCCCTCATCTAATTTCAATATTTAAATTGATATGTAATGTCCAAATCCCTAGAGTATGTAACTTTTGTTGATGCTAGAATGCATTTAGATAAAATGTTGGTTGCATATTATGCTATGATTGGTCATGGGATCATAACCGAGTTAATTATGTGGACATACTCCTTCTATAACAATGGATATCCATAGAGTTAGTCATGTGTGAGACCATAATATGGTTGGATATGGAAGGGATATAGAACTATGTGAGTTCTCAATGGTATCTACTATATATTTGATGTTTGGACTGCAAGATCCTTGCCGACACTGAAGAGCACTTAAGAATTATATTATTGGTGTTGTGTTTGGGTTCAAAAGGAAGGTATCCAAATAGTCAGGAAAGAAGTAGGAAGTGTGTGCATGATGTGTCCAGGCGTTGGCCAGACCTTACAACTCATCGTGGTGGAATGCATGACATAGTTTTGTTGTATTATGTAGCCAATGCATGGATGCATTGTATAGATGTGTCCATGGGTATTGGCACATTGATTGTTATCTTATTTAGTAATTAGTTGTTGCATTATGAAAAGCATGTGGTGCAAAAAATATGTAATGATGGATAGATGCATTATAGGTGATTGGATTATTGTTTATTACAATTCAAGGATCAATTTTTTGGACCTATTTAAAATGTTACAAGTGATATTACATGAATCATTGAATGCATTTAGATGACTGAATGTATATACTATATAACATAGAAACGATTATGCTAGCAGCTAAAATGAAGTGAGTATTGCTAACTCATGAAGTTGAAAACACTTCAGGAATTGTTAGATATTACAACAAGAAAGTTGCAGGTTAAGTAGCTGCATAATGATAAATTATAGAAAAGATTTTTTAGGGGGGAACAGAGTTATAGAAATATTTCTTGATAGAAGAGAGAAGATATTGGATGATAATACATCTGTATGTAATGATGAGTTCATCCCAATTGATATTTGGATTAATAGAAGTGATTGAATTTTAGTTGTAAACAATTCTGAGATCACTTTGTGATTTTGTTTTGAATCGTTACCATGAAAATATATATAGCTTGTACATGAGATATTGACAATCTATTTGGCTGAGGAATGTTGAAATTATAGGAAGAAAGGGTCTCGGATATGGAAGTGTTGTAAGCCCATAAAGAAGACTAATTCATATTTCTTCAAGAGCCAAATTATTATGAGCAGAAGCTCATGTCTGGAAATTTTATTTTTCATATATAAAACAGTTTTAGGAATTATAATTTAATAATCACTGACAAATTGTTTTGGTTGAATGTAAATCAAGAAAATTGCAGGTAGGATGGTCTTGAATATGGAAGGGATGTAAGCCCATATGGAAGACTGATATCTACAACTGCAGAGCCAAACATTATGAGAAGAAAGCTCATGCTTGGAAAAAAAAAATCCAGTGTAAAACAGATATGACATTTATGATTGGAAATAGTTACAATGATATCTTAGGATGACTGTATGTGTATAATACAGATGAGATGTTAGATATGCAAGATGGAAAGCATGGAAATGGATACTTTTGTGACATGAGAATCTTGTGTCTCTAAAAATATTTGTGTGCAATAAATCCTTGGTCAGGCAAGATGGATCACTTGAGGAACTGTATAGCAGAGAAGGGGATGCCTGAGCCTAGGCCTGGAAGGTGAGTGACCACAAGGAAGGATAAACTTTGATAGTTCCTGTAAGATATTGACTGGGATCATGCACACAATGGGTATGTCAAAGGAAAATAGTGAGCCAAGTTAACAAGACAACCATATGGATGCAACTCCATGAACCGCACAGATAAGTATTGAATTGGATTATGAAAATTTACTCTTACATTATGAGAAAGAATAAAAATTTTATGCACAAATTGTGAATTGACATGCTCATTGATTTGAAATGTTGTAGGAAAACGATGAATTTTGAGGATCTAGAAAAGTACTAGACTATGATGGAAAAGAAGAAGGTGATGTTGGAGCAGTTGAATGACAAAGGCATGGAATAAAGAAAGTCCAATGGACTTGTTGCAGCTAGAGTTCTGGAAGACACAACTCTGAAACTTCTTGGTCGAGTGCACTGGAGCACTGGAGAGAAGGGGAACAACCTGAGGGACTGCATGGCAGAGAAAGGGGTTCATTTATTTGGGTTGTGAAGGGATGAGAGGGAAGGAGAGATTGTTTGTTGGAACTGTTGCTAGAAATATAAATTCTGAAGATCATTATACATGCTTTGGGTCAGAATGCCTATGTATAAATGTTAATTTTAGGCCAGAGTACCTATGTATATAAGAGATGGCTGGAATTCATGTGGGGATTAAGGCCAAAGAGCTTAGATTTGTAATGTAATAACATTGGAATGGTGTTGTGCACTGAGGACAGTGCCAAAATAAGGGGAGGGGGATGTAACATCTTGGTTGTAATTATGACTTAGGATGGTGAGCCAGTAGAGTTTAAAAGGGGCTAGAGTGCCTAGGAAATGTAATACTTCGTATACATTAATAAAATACACCACTGGCTGCCATACAGATAAGGACAAAAGAGATAGGGGGCTATGATTCCACGAGAGAGGGGGCTTGAGGGGCTAAGTCTTTTTATTATTATTTTATTTACCCATAATTGATTTTATGGAAAAAAGGGGTTACATGAGATTATTGGGGGAGTCCATGTGGTTATTGATTTCCAAGTAATTATATAAACCCATCTTTGGTTTGGGTGGGGGTTCAGTTGTTCTTATTCATTCATTGTTACACCTTTCCCACTCTTCATTTTTTGGCATGCTCACTCTTGCTGCATTCATATGCTCTTGGTATAAGAATATATATGAATGGTTGTGTGAGGGTGGCTTGGGGTGAAGTTATGGGATTGTTCTTCCCCTGTTTCATCTTCTTCCCCTTGTTTCCTTGTTTTCTTCCTCTTCACTCTCTCTGGCTATTTTGTGTTCCCTTGGGTTGAGCATGGAAATGAATGGTAGGGAGAGGAGAGCCATTTTTGAATGGTTTTAATAATTTTATTGATCATTTTAGGAGAGAATGGATTCCCATGTGCATGAGCTTGATGGAGGCTCGGATAGAACTCTCCATAGCTAAGAGTCCTTGGAGTTTCCAGTAGGGATATTTCCTGACCATTAGCACTAGAGACCTAGAGAGAAATGGAACAACCTCAGGGATTGCATGGCAGAGAAAGGCGTTCATTTATTTGTGTTGTGCAGGATGAAGGGGAAAGAGAATTGGAAATTAGGATTTGTTGTGTGGTTGGGAAACTTTAAAGCTACTTAGCCAACTGTGGTGTGTTTCTAGATTTGGATTCATAGCCCTGGCTTGGGGGTGACCTGTTGTTGACATTAAAAGAACAACAATGTCTATGGTTGGGAGGAACGTCCTTGGTCTGCAGCCAATTGTTGGATGTTTACTTGCAAAGATAAGTTCTCTCTTTGTTTTATGTATAATGCTATTTCGTTGTGTATTTAATTATCTTTGAGATATGTGTTTTTAATGTGCCTTCCTGCTAGTTATTTGTTGTACATGGCACATTATTTTCTTCTTTACGTTGTATCATGAATCTTGTCTTATGCATGTGTTTTTCATGCCTCCAACATTCATGAACAGTCCTTTGATTTTGAGATAATATCAGAAAACTAAGTATTGGGACTACAACTTGCCTCACCTACTAGTGGTTGGGTGTGTTGCAGTTGGATTAAGTGGCATATCCTAGCCTGTGGGTGGTTGGGTACATTACAGGGAGAGAGAGCGGAGGAGAGTGGGAGAGATGGGTGGAGTGGGGGAGAGAGAGTGGAAGAGGGAGAGAATGGAAGAGAGTGAGAGAGTATGAAAAATAGAGAGAGAGAGAGAGGTATATAATGAAAGAGAGGGGGGGAGTAAAAGAAATATGGTCAAGATACAAACATCCACTATGAAACTCCCATGTCTACTAGCCTCCATCATCCCATAACAAATATTCCCAGAACTCAAGAATTTTTTAGGGTTATGAACACCTATTCTTTCCATGTTCCCTCTCCTAGCTACACTCTAAGGTAGGGATTGAAGGACCATATCTTCTTCCAACATCACCTATAGGTAGCTCTTACCGAGATAATGCTACAAAATTGCAATGTTAAACCAGGATGTGAGTGAAGGATGATATCAATACTTGTTTCTAGGTGATTCTTTATATGATGGAAGGATGTTGATAAAGGGCATTATACCTTCACCTAGGAGGACAAGGACCTAGAACTAGGCCACATCTAGCATTTTATCTATCTTATGTAGACCAATGACCCACCCCCTAAAATTCACCAATGTCAGAGTAGTTGAAATGGTGAACCAACATAAAATATTCCCATAATTTCCTAAGGAAATATAGAGGCACATCCCTATTATTGCAAGGAGGTTTGTTAAAAATCATAAACCACCTATCCATCTAGTTATCCTTAAATTTTTGGTAGGTGCATCGGTCCATACAAAGCATCTCATTGTGACTAGTGATTGTAGTCTTGTTCTAATATCAATAAGGATGGTCATCAATTCTTGATTTTTAATGTTTAAGTCTCTCACTTGGTTTTTATCTAGGTCGGTCCTGTAATATTCAAACATCCTATCCTTTTAATAAAATATATTCCTAAATCATCATCGGGCACTTGCAATAGATGATAAAATGGTGTCCAAGGAAGTAGCTAATGACAATTTAGAGGGTTCTCTAGTATTTTGTAAGTCCTTAACAAGAGATATAAGACACCTCAATTGTTCATCAACTTTAATGTTTACATTTGTTGGTTGTGGGTTGGGGTTAGTGTGCCTTCTTGTCATGGTGTTGGGTTTTGGTTTCCCCCAAGTTCTATGTTAATTATGTGTGCTTCAATTTAATAATAAAATTTGTATAAATTACGTTCATTTTTAAACATTTAAATAGTTTAGGAAATTAAAAAAAAAAGAAATATGAAATCTCATGTGAATAAATACCTGGAATACCTTGAAAACGATGTCAATATTGTGCGGATACATCATCAACAAATCCTAGGGATTAAATTCCCTCGATCACCCTCAAACATGCCACAATATTGGTCTAATGGGGAAATAGACTAGTCATGGACTCTTTTATTTGGACCCAACAGGAACACACACACATTTCTAGAGCACTTGTGGATTCTTGAGAATGTGTGCATGTTCTTAAGAATGTCTAACCATTTTTAAGAGCACATGTGTGGTCTTTCCAAGGAGTCGAGTTAACATTATCGGTGGCAGTTTAGGGTTTGTCGAGCTAGTCATAGTAGGAACATGTGCACGTTCTTGATAACACACACGTGTTCCTATGTGAGTGCATTCATTCTCACCATGTTGCCACTTTTTTTCCACCGTCTTCTTGTAGACAACCTAATATCAATTAACACCACTAGGTTTAAAGGGAATTTATGGTTCTATGAGGAAATGAAGAATATGAGAAAGCTATTGTTTAATAAAAATACTATCTACCAAAGTTAGAAGATTAAAATATTTTTATTCTATTATATTAAAGAAGAAAATTAATATTTCTAAAATAAGAATTAAGGAAATGACCTAAAACTCCCACACAAGAAAGACTATGTAAGCTTTGATACTAAGGAAGTGGAAATATTTTACAATATTTATAGACTTCATAATTTCCATAACTTGTTGACTCATAAAAACGAAAGAGAAAACATTTATAAGAAATATTTTCAATCATAGAAATAAAATGTTAAATCAAATCAATTAGTTAATAAAATTTATTTTGGTGTTTGTTAGCACTGAGTAAATTGTTTTGGCTGAGGAAACAACTTACAAAGGTAACCTACAAACCAACTTTAAGACTGGAAGCTATCCCTTCCAACCTAGAGGGGGCTCTCTCTTGTCACTTAATCTCTGATAGAAAAAATTTCATGATAGAACAATGGCTAGGGTTTCAAGGTTTGAGTGGATTTAATAAAGTGTTGTTGGCAAGGAGGAGAAGGATGTTTTTTGGGCTATGGAGCTAGATCTTGAAAACAAATGAAACTAATGTCTTGGTAATAGAACCTCACACAAGACCATAGGCTAAATTTGGTGGATGAAACCTTTAGTTTTTGGATTTAGTTATAGAGGTTGAAAGAGGAAGAAAGCAACAAATAAAAGCTTGAGAGCACCATATAGATGAATTCTGACCTAGTTAGGAAGAAAAATGACAAAGTTTAAATTCCTTAAGTTTAGAGCACCCTTTAGATGAATTATAACTCTTAAAAATCAATTCAAACAGAGGAAAAATGAGATGAAAATAGAGACACAAGATATACATACACAAAGACAAGAAACACATTGTCATCTCATCATCATTAGAATCCCTTTCATGAAGGTTCTGCATTTCATTCCATTTAGACTCAAATATTTTACAGTGAAAGTCAAAAAATGCTATAGTTTTGCCAACTCACACTTTTTACATCAAAATGATCCAAATACATATGAGCCTACTTTCCATATTAGGCTATTATGGGTCGAATTCCTCCTGAATACAATAATGGATCTGTTTACAGTAGAAGAGGACAACTCAAAAAAGACCTTACTAAAAATAGTAAGTTTGTTTGACCCTATTTAATGCAAAACAAACATATCTTATATAATCAAATATCCAAGCTAAATTTGATTCTGAAGTGTAGATGAGTCATCGGGTTAATTTGGAGATGTCTTCGAGAGAAATGGTGTTTTTTCTTGTAGCTCTACCACCTTTGCGTATCGTACTGGTGCTGGCGCTAAGCAAATGCTACCTATAGCGTTTGCGTAGCGCGCTGGGATTTCTTGAAATTTGTGCAGGTCTAGATGGTAGTCATTGATAAAAAACCCTGATTCAACCTCCAATGTGGTATACCCAACCCTTGATGTTGTCCTTTTCATTTATATATGACTACAACATTTATGTAGCGCTGGTGCGCTACGCAATTGATGTGTATGCTTGCCTTATCAATCAAAATTTCCAGCTGCTAAAAAATGGTGATTCATACTATCTTAACTTTCTGGATCATAAGCACAATAGCTTCAAAAAGGTGTTTATATAGCAATATGTTCAAACTTAGCGAACTTCTACCTCCCTTAGTCACCTTTTAGTTTGCAATTGTAATGGCGACTTCCTCCAAAAAGAAAAATTGTGTTCTTCATCCTTTCATACTTATGCTACCTATGAAAGTAGCTCCAGTCTTCTCCTGGACTCATCATTCAACCGCATATTCTAATTTAGATACCTATTTTCTCTCCTCAGTGTTAGGTTCTGTACCTTTAAATTTCCCACTTGCCTGAACAGGGATGCATTTCTCTTCAATTTTGACTGGGCATTGGAAAGGGATGCACATGCATTTTCTATGGATGGTATGGATTCTTTAAAGTGTTTCATCGCTCTATCATCTGATATCCTCTTTTATTTTGTTAAGAACATGAATAGATCTACCAATATAATCACCACAAATGTTGAATACACAAAAAATACAAAGGACAATATAAAGAAACCACACTTTATTATTACCAAACCCTGTAGGTAGGGAAACACCATACAATGGGTCATATTATGGAAGGGATCCTCTCCTGTTCACTTGCCTCTTCAAGGGGGTATCCTCCTATTGAGCTACAACTCACAATACAATAATTCTTTTCATGTCCCATTACATTGCTTGAACCCCTTTATATAGTGCTACCAACCACCTAAGAACATTCTAGAGGGGGAACCTTCTAGAATTATAACCTTCTAGTAAGTCCTCTTACATTTATTATATATACTACCATAGTGGGAATTATTTAATACTATGGGCCTTACATTGAATGGCCTCCACTATTATCATTATGGGCCCTCTGAGCCCCCCCACTACCTCTCTAGCTACCTAACATTCCATCCCCTTTATGAAAGCGTTGTCCTCAATGCTTGATGTACAACCATATACCAGGGTCCCATGGATACGTATGGACCATAGTGTTGAATTATACTAGAGAACCAGGTTCCCAGGGAGAAATGAAAACCATCATGTTGAAGTAGTACAACTTCCATTGTAAAGAAGGGTCCCATGTCCAGTGCTCATGTGAAATCCATGCAAAAGATATCTGAACTCAAGAACTAGCTGAAAATGATTCTCCAAAGATCTACATCGATCATGGGGATCCAAATATGTAGATCCCTCCATATCCAAAAAATCATCCGAATAACACACTAGTACTAGAGAATACTAAAAAATAGTGTTCATAGAAGGGGATGGACTTTTCTGCATAATGTGCTCTACATAAGGTGAAGGAGAGTCATCAAATATAAGATGGAAGTGGTTGTCATCCCAAAAATGACAATTATCCATATACCAATTGTTGGGCTCTAAAGATGTCCTAAAAACAAACTCTATGCATCAACCGTAGGTAGGCACTTCCACAATCATTTTACTTGTTTCCTACGTAGGTTCTTACCTTCCGTTTTCAATACCCAACCTCCAGAGATGAAACATCTGTAAAGGAAAAAAAATCATAAAGGTAATGACAGTTGTTCTATTCAAATGAACGACACTTCCTGTAAAGGGAACAACAATCGTAACAAGGGGACAACAGTCGTTACATTGGGCCGAACTAATGTTGAAATAATTTCATTGTAGTACTTGCCCAAATATCTAATTTTTCAATCCGAGGTTCATAAATTTACGAAGCACACGCAAAGCATATTAAAGATTGAAGCAGGACTAATCTAATTTAATGTCTGGGCTACAAATGAAATTGAATCATTAATCTAATGCAGGAAATTGAAATAGGATTGAAGCTAATCTATCCTAATATAATGGTAAAACTGCAACTGGAATTAAATCATTAATCTAATGCAGGAAGCTGAAACACACAACTTGGAATTGAATTGCTACAACCTACGACTGAAATGAAATTGCATAAATGAAATTAATCTAAGAATGTAGAACTACATGACGGAAAAGAAAATACAACATGTGAAGAGTTGAATGAAAGAACAACATATGTGAGCTCACGTCAATGAAGAAATCTTACATTACAATAATCAAATCAATCTTCATAAAAAAATAATGAAAGAATGGAAACCAAAACCATGAATCAAAGATAAGAATCCCTTTCTTTCAAATTACAAATCTAAGACTAATCCAGATTTCTACTTGAATCCTAATTACTACTCACTTCCAAATGATTACTACCCCCTCATAAGAGAGAGAACTCTCTTTTACACATGAGAGCCTTGAAGATAAGATAACCATCTCATAATTACAGATCCACTTTTCTCTCAAATATTTTCCATTATTACAAAATATAATCCCTTCAAATCCTCACACATATCTCTCATATATCTTGGATAAGATATGCCAACCAAATATCCATGATCTTCTCCTTGAATTATCTCTTCAAATATTGAAATGGTGGAGGAAGTATTCGAGAAGTCCTTTTGAATTAATCCTTCACATATTCCTACACATTACAAAGCTCACACATTACTGAGATATATATGAAAAACGTCGATTTTCTAATATTTAATCACAAATTCCCCTCTTAATACTAAAATGAATAAAGTGGAGAATAATAAGGTGAAACCCAAGTATATTTATGAAATGATATCGTAAAATTTTAATGGGGCGATGTGTTGGAAAATGTTTAATAGGTAGCATATGCTTGTCATTGATGTAAAGTACAATAGTGAAGATGGCAAGATCAGAGTGTGCATCGATGGAAAAATAGGAACAATGAAAGCTCAGGAGAGACAGCACTGAGTGTGCATGTGAAGACTCTGCAGAGGCACAGAAGTTCAAGAATCCCTTGGGGATTTGGAAGTGAAAGCTCAGGAGGAACAACGTCGAGCAGAATGCGCGCAGCAAAGCTCAAGATACAGGAGTTCGCAGAGGAGAAGGAAGACAAAGGTCGAGGCCATTGAGAACTTGTAATTCTCCCAAGGCTGGGAGGAAAGTGTGCAAAGATCAAGAGGGAGCACAGCCGCCATCAGATCGGCTGAAGAAGAAGATCTGGACCATTGGTTTCTATGTCCAGGAGGAGCTCAGGAGAAGCCTACAGAAGGGAGAGATCAAGAGTCATTGGATCTCATTAAGAAATCCTGTCAGCCATCAGACCGGATAGGAGCTGCACGATGTTTACCATCGGGAAAAGCCAAGGTGAAATCCCAAAAGGAGGGTTGACTCATCGGGGTTTCACATATCGAGAATCTCGTGAGCCAATGCATTGCGGCATTGAAAATCTCAAAACCCTGACGAGTGGTAAGACTGCGGTAACGGGGATAATGGTCATATGGGCCAGGATCCTAGCCAGGAGAACTAGTGCATAAAGAGTGCATCGAGATTCGAGGGATCGCAAATCCTGAGGACATACATGTTTCGACATTGGAAAGTCTGAAACCCTGATGAGGAGGTTTGGTTGCGGTCATATAGGGGGAGGTCACGTGGACCACAAGCTTACCCGGAGGGCTAATTGAAGTTAGAGGCATCAGATCTCATTGCAAGGTCTGACCACCGTTGGATCGAGGAAAACCTACACGATCTTTAAAAAGTCCAAGGATTAGAGGGCTCACAAATCTCAGAAGAAGGAGGACCGTCCATCTCAGGGGGTTATGTGGACCGTTGATCCGACTCCCTGTCGGGGTTTCGAGGATGGAGAGTTGGAGATGTCAAATAATATTGACATCAAGAATCCCAAAATCGCGATGTCTGAAATCCCGACTGAACCTGAACCGTCAGATCAAGATGTGATCTAGACCATCGACCCGACTCACATCAGCAGACCACGTCAGCTAGGAACATGTGGCACAACCAGGTAATGACAAGTGTCAGACTGATTCAACATTTTAGGCACATGTAAGTCACGAATCAGAGTGACACGTGGCAGTATTCAACACGTGTCAATCCACGTGTGACGTCAGCAGATGGACACCACGTCGGAGTTTCGAGGATCGCATTTTGGAAATGTCAAAGAAACATTGCAACAGAAATCTCAATTTCTCGATATGCAAAATTGCAACTTAAATTGCAGCCGTTGAATCAAGATCAAATTTGGACCGTTGATTCCAGTCAATGGAGAGGCATCGGGGATCGAGAGTTAGACATGTCAGAGAAAATTGACATCAAGAATCCCGATATCGCGATAGGTGAAATCGTGATATAATCTGAACCATCAAATCAAGTGCTGATCGGAGGGCTACTGATGCACGGCACAGTGAAACTACCAGAAACCATTGATCGCATCTGCTAGAGAATTCGAAGAAACCCCTGTGTGATCGCCAGAGGAGATGAAGAGTCTCCAAGATTCGTCAAAGTGAAGGAAGACTATTTTTAGAAGGGATTGACAAATGGATGAGCGTGGAAGCCTGTAACTAAAACAGAGAAGGTGAGCTCGACTGTCACAGAGAAGACGAAGAGTCCCAACTGGCAGAGAGGCTGAGGAATCTCAACATAACATCCAATGATGTTGAACGCGTGGGAAAATGGCCAGAGAAGCTGAAGAGTTACGATGATGATCACGCAGAGCACTCGAGAGGTGGAGGAGATTGGCGCGGTATGAGCATGCATAGGAATGTCAAATATTGCATGCACAAGATGCATAGAAGCTATATATACACGGTACCGAGAAGATATGACGTTGTTGTTGCTATTGGAGTTTGTTGTGGTTGTTGTTGGTGAAGGCGATTCATGTGTGAAGAAGGAGGAGAGTGCAGTAGCTGAATAGAACAGAAGAGGAACTGTGTAGTGAATGGACATGGTGCACAGAGCATAACAAGCGGAAGAACATACAATGCAAGTGATGTGTGCAGAAAGGCAATGAGGTAGACAGAGCAACGAAATGCAGCAGAACAATGATGAGTCTGGTAAGCCATTGTTGAACATCATATCACTGTAATAAGTTTCAGTAGCAAAGATTTATATTTCAGGGTGGTTGGGAGGAGCTAGGGAGGACTGGTGTCCTCAAAGGTTCAAGTGGCTGCTTGAACACAGGGAGTTGGTGCTTCCTTCTAGTTGGTGCTAGAGAAACCAGGGAGTTGGTGCATCCTTCTAGTTGGTGCTAGAGAAACCAAGGAGTTGGTGCTCTCAGCAAGTTGCAGCTTGTAAAACTGAGGCTGTAGCCTCATTATGAGTTGGTGTTCATATGTATGATATTGTAAAGAATGTAACTATTACTTATCATATAAATAAAAAGAGGTTTTTACCCTGCATGGGTTTCCTCGGGAAATATATGTCTCTGTGTTTCTCATATATGTGAATGATGTTGAAAGTGCCATTGTTTATTTCCCTGCATTATTGTGATCATCATTCAGTATCTCTACAAAGAGTTTA